>BTHU01000004.1:105894729-106082229 GCA_036184795.1 Tokudaia tokunoshimensis
ATTTTCAAGGGAGGTAATCCCCTAGTGTCAGGAATACAGAAGACTCAACCCTTTCTGGCCAGACTTTCTGGCCTGCACATAAGGCAAACAAGGCACAAAGGGTGACTTAGACGTCCCCCACCCCTTTACATTCCAGGGGAGGGAGAACTTGGTGGCTGGGGTATGTTGGGATTGGGAATTTACCAGAGGTAATATGCCAGCCCTAGTCAAGGTGGGAAAACCGGTTTGGTACTGACAGTTACCTACCCTGATCAGGCTTTTCCTTGGCTGGAACCTGAAGGCCTCAGAAAGGAAGAGCCATGAGGGGAGGTGCTGGGCACTGAAAGACGGGCATGCCTTCACCTTTGGACTGGAGGGGGGGTGGGGGGAGTGGCCTTGCACAGTGAGCTACAATTCATGGAGCTGCAATCTGTTTCCCAGTAACTTCACCTTCTGTCACTCACTGGTGCTGTGGCTAACAGGCTTGAAAATGTCAATCACTTGAAAGGCCTGAAGAACTCCCTCTTAGGGTAAAACAAGGGCGCCTTGTACGCACCTCCAATTCCAACTCCTGGCTCGTAGCAGTCCCAAAGTTGTTCTTATTCCTGTTTTCATTAGCTTTGGTGGGCTGGGTCATCAGGTGCATCTTGACTCATCTGCCCCAAGACTGGAAGCTCCCTATCTCCTGCCCCACCCAGAGCTTCTATCAAAGTTTAAGGCTAAGGTTCCTCAGGTCTATCAAAAGATGTAACACTCTCCTTCCCCAGAATTCTGTAAGATTTAGGTGTGGGTGTCACCGCCTGCCACTCATCCCAGCCCCGTCCATCTGCTCAAACCTTGCTTCCGTGTCCCGTTACAGCAAGAACCAAGGGGAATCTGGAAAGGATGTGTCCCCCAAGATAGACGCAAGCCCAGACCATGAAGGATGCATCCTTGGCTGTTAAAACATTCACTCCCACAAAAGGGGAGTGGACAGATTTATTGAATTGAAGCTGGGGAAGGAGCACCTGGATGGCTGGACTCTGGGCCCTGCCCCAGGCCCTCTGCCCAGGATGGGGGCCTGCAGAGGGTGAGGCACAACGGCCTGCAGCTACCCCGATTGGAGGTGCCTGCTGTCACTCCCTGGGAGGGCCTCTTGGAAACCTCCAATCTGGAAAGAAAACCAAGGGCCAAAGACTGGGCCAGAGAAAGGGGTTTGGGGAGGTGGAAAGCAGGCAGAGGCAGGCTCAGGAGCCCACCCTAAGTTACACTGTGCTTCTTAGGGCAGCCTAGAGATGCAGGAGCGGGGCTGCTAGTTTCGTGGGGGCCTAGGCTAGACCTTCCTCTGGAGCCCTTTCCAGAATGGCTTTGGGATCCCCCCACCAAAGACCTGGTTGGGTGGCAGGGAGAGAGGCACTCTCTGGCCAAGAGCTTCCAGGACCCAATCCTGGCTGCTGCTGTGATCTAGCCCACTGATGGCATGGTGTGGTAGCACCGGACAGCTCCCCACCCATCCAGTGCCCTGAGCCCAGGGACTAATGGGGAGGAAAGAGGATTCTGAGAAAGAGGCAATAGCAGTGAGGCGGACCTCAGCCCCTGGGCCTGTCTTGGAGCCTGGAGCCTGGCGAAGCATTACTGAAAGCCCTGGGCTTCTCCAGCCATCTCCAGCAGCTGCCCAGAGTTCTCGGCTTTGGGCAGGTGCTGCCCATCTGGGCTGGGGTACAGCTATGTCCAGCAGCTCAGCTTTGATGTCCAAGACCCCGGACTCCCGCCTGCCTGGCATGGTTCTTCCTAGTCACATGAACCAGATCATGTTCCAGATGAAGGATGTGACTCTGCACTCGGTCATCAATGGGAAAGGAGGTCAGGTACCTCTTGACCATGGCAAAGTAAGCCATGGCCTCCCCAAAGCTGGGTACAGGGACCTCATCACCATCCTCATCATCATCCTCATCTTCTTCATCTTCCTCATCCTCCTCTTCATCTTCCTCCTCTTCATCACTGTCTGAGTCAGAGTCCTCTCCTCCTTCCAGGAAATGGAGGGTGGGGCACTGGGCCTCTTCCTGGACACTATAACCCCCAAAACCACCGCTGGCCTCCACTACTCCCTGGGCCCAGTCTTCAGTCTCTAAACCCTCAGAGGAGCTTTCTTCCTCCTCCTCTTCATCACTATCATCAACCTCACCCTCCTCTTCTACCTCCTCCTCTTCCTCTCCTACCTCCTCTCCTTCCCCTCCTTCCTCCTCCTCCCCTTCTTCCTCCTCCTCCTCCTCTTCCCCTTCACCCTCCTCTTCCTCCTCCTCCTCCTCTTCTTCCTCCTCCTCCTCTTCCTCTCCCTCACTCTTGAAGGAAGTGGTGATAGTAGCATTAAGGCCACCTCCAAAACCGGCCTCACGAAAGCAAGTTGCTATGTCCGAGGGCTCCACTGCCTGCCAGGCCGCAGCCACAAAGTGCAGGGCCTCCACTAGGCCCAGTTGCAAGCCTGAAGGATCCTGACCCTCGAGTGCTGCCATGGCCTTGAGCAACATAGCCTGGCGGTAGTGGCCCTTCACCTGTTGGACCACTCCTCGCTCCAAAGGATGCACAGTGCCGGGAGGGAAGAAGGCCAACTGCACGTGCCGCAGGCCCGAGGTGTCCAAGGACTGGGCAGCCAGACGGCCGGCCAGCAGAAGGACCCGACGAGATTCCGCAGCCATTCGAGTGTCCAGAGCTTTCAAGTACTTAGCCAGAGCCTGGGTAGTGACTCCACCCTTCGAGTTGGCAGTGTAGTCGCAGGGCAGACCACCTTGGCCTGCACGGGGCTTGGCAGACTTGCCTGCGACCAGCGGGGGAAGCTTCTCGCTGCCATCAGCGTTGGCGCAAAGCAAAACGCTAAGGCGCTGGGTGGCCTGGCGCGCCGGTCCATCACCCCCCCAGAGCCCTGAGGCCTGGTCCGACAGAAAGTCGTACCACAGGCTGGTCTCGGTGGCGCTGAACACGTCCTGCGAGGCGTAGCCCTCGGCCACCGACGGCGGCTGCTCCTCCCGCGTGCGCCAGCCGGGTGTGCTCCCACCGCTGCCCTCGGAGGGCACCGTGGCGGGGCCGGCAGGTGCCGCTGGGGCCCGAGGGGCAGAGCTTCGCGACCGGGAACGGGTCACGCCGCTGCAGGCCACTACACCGTGGCGCCTGCGGAAGCGATCCAGCCAGCCGTTGGAAGCAGTGAAGTCGTCCATGCCCAGCTCCTCCGCTATCCGCAGCGCCTTCTCTTTCAGGATGATGCCCTTGACCGGCAGCCCGGCGGCGCGGATCTGCTGGAACCAAGCGATGAGAAGCCCCTCCAGCTTGTCGTACGGGGACAGCTTGTTGGTCTTACGGCAGGTGGAGGCCACTCCGTACTTGCGCTCCGACGCCAGGATGGCGCGCTTGTTCTTCAGGATGGTGCTCAGCGTGGACGGCGGGATGTTGAAGCGCCGCGCGATCTCGCCCTTGCGTAGGTCCGGGTTCTCCTCCACCTCCTGGATGATCCGCGACTTCTCCCGGAACGTCAGCTGCCGCCGCTTGGGGCCCATCCCGGCGCGCCCTCCGCCCCGGGGCCCGGCACCGCCGTCGCCGCCCCGGGGCGGGGGGCCCGGGCCCGCGGCGGGGGGCACCTGGCGGCCTCTCCGCGCGCCCCGCCCGAGACAAAGCGGCTCGCGGGGCGGCGGCGGGCGGTGGCGAGCGGCGCGGGAGGCGCGGGCGGCAGGACGTGCCCAGCGGGGAGCGCGGCGCGGCGCGGGGCGGAGCGCGCGCGGGATCTCGCGGGAAGCGCGGGGACGCTGGGCGCCGCCTCCCCGACCCCGCGCCGCTGCCCCGACCTGCCGCCGGGGGCGCTGAGGCCCGGACCGTGCGCCTCGGCCACGCGCGGGAAAGGTCATCGGAGGAGACAAAACGCACTCAGGCACCTGGACAGATGCAGAGGGACGTTTTGGTGCTCTCGCTTCTGCTCTTTCCTCCGGAGGCGGCTAGCTGGCATCAGGCTGCGTTTTCATTGGCTGGCGTCAAGCGATTAGGATTTTCCGCTACGTGTAAAGGCAACTGTCAGTATGCTTCTTTTTAAATAATTGTCTTTATGCCTGTGGATGTCTGCCTGTGTGTAGACGCTCCTGCATGCAGATGCCCAAGCGGACCAGAAGAGGGCGTCAGACAGGAGTGGGGTTGCAGGTAATTATGAGTTGCAACGTGGGTGCTGCGATCCAAACTTCATGAGAGCAGCCAGTGCACTTAAGTACTGCATTTTTCCTCAGACACCTAACATGAACTTTAATGGTGTATATTGTTCCAAATGTGAAAAAAACAATCTATGGTTACACAGTTAGGCTATTGTAAAGACAACATAGCATTTTAAATCCATTTGATGGGGCTAATGGCATTTTAAAAATTCTAGCAATTTTTGTGGTGGCACATGCCTTAATCCCAGCATGAGGGAGACAGAGGCAGGTGGAGTTCGAGCCCAGCCTGGTCAACAGAGCTAGCTCCAGGGCTGTTTGTTATACAGAATAACACTTTCTTGAGAAACAAAAATAAAATCTAGTAATTCAAATCCATAAACACTGTTAACATCTGGGTATTATTGGGTTTTCCCGCATGCAAGTATCCATATCTAAAACTACAGAAATATGCATGAACATATACATCTGTACAAATAAATCTTAAAACCTCCTCCTGTAGCACCAAACACATGAAAGTGATGAACCCTTAAGGCAGTGTGCACACTGTAGTGTTTTGCCTGCCTGTTTTTTGTTTTGTTTTGGCAGAGTCTCATTATGTAGCCTCAGCTGGCCTGGAACACTGTATAGACCAGTTTGGCAGTTTGGTCTCAAACTCATGGAGATTCACCTGCTTTTGTCTACCCAGTTTTGGGACTAAAGTGTGTACCACCACACCAGACAACCTGAGAAACACACACACACACACATACACACACACACACACACAGAGAGAGAGAGAGAGAGAGAGAGAGAGAGAGAGCTCTACAAAAACAAAACTCAAAACAAACAAGCAAAGACCAGTAAGACAAAAAAAAAAAGCCCAAAAAGTCTACAAAAATACCATTGAGTTCATTTTGTGTTGACCAACTACACCCGGGCATGGGATCCTCCCTTGAGTATGGTTGATATACTCAGTGGCATTCCATGGGGGAAAACAAAACAAAACAAAACTAATTGTCGCCGGGTGCTGGTGGCGCATGCCTTTAATCCCAGCACTTGGGAGGCAGAGGCAGGAGGATTTCTGAGTTCGAGGCCAGCCTGGTCTACAAAGTGAGTTCCAGGACAGCCAGGGCTACACAGAGAAACCCTGTCTCGAAAAACCAAAAACAAACAAACAAACAAAAAAACCTGATTGTCCCTTTGCCTGCGGGTATCGATTGCAGAGAGCATCTTGGTTTGGGTCTTGAACCTGTGCAGGCCCTGTTGTGTGTGGAAGTCGCTGCTTCTGTCATCTCTCACCTCTGGCTCTTAAACATCATTTTACCTCCTTTTCTGCTCAGATCCCTGAGCCCGTTGGTGAGGGTTTTGATCAAGACATCCTATTTAGGAGTGAATGAGGTTGCCATGTTTTTAAAAGTCTTGAAAGAGCAGCATCCAGGATGACAGGCCGAGGAGCTGGGGTAGACAAAGCTGTAGGTCAAGAAACAAAGAGAACCAAGGGTGGTACGCCCCGGGAGCTTCCAGGTTAAGGGCTCTAGAAACCCACTTTTGAGGAACTGATAAAGACAGAATCAGAAATCAGGTCAGTGTTGTGTTGTGTTCTGCAAGGCCAGAGGAGAGACACACATTTCTCTCTCCATGTACATTGGATCCTGAGATGCTCTGCCTTTGTCCACATTTCTCATGCTGGTCGTTTCCCTTGTGCCGTGAGGATCAAATTTAGGGCCTCATGCTTGCCAATCATAAGCTCTATCCCCAGCCATATTTTCCCGACCTTTAAGAACTCCACTTTAGCCAAACAGTGGTGACACAGACCTTTAATTTCAGCACTTGGGAGGCAGAAGCCAGTGAATCTCTGTGAGTTCAAGACCAGCCTGGTCTACACAGAGTTCCAGGAATGCTATAACTACACAAAGAAACACTGTCTCAAAAAATAAAAAATAAAAAACCCTACATGTGCTCTGAATATAAAATCTTTGATAGGTGTATTATAAAAGTTTCCCTTAAGTTGCCACATATCTCTTAGCTTGGAAAATGTTTCAGCGACTACTTATTTCTCCAGGTTTATGAGACTACTTGTAATCTCCAAGTAGGAAGCTCTGGAAACACTTTGCTATATTGCTTCTGGTTTTGTATCTCACACAGAGGCCTTTCCCACCCAAGATATAAAAAGCATTCTTCTAAACTGGGTGGAGTGGTACATACCTTTAATCCCAGTGCTCAGGAGGCCAATTACTGAAGCCTGCCTAGTCTACAGGGCAAGTTCCAGGACAGCAAGGTCTACAGAGAGAGACCCTTACTCAGAAAAACAAAGACAAAAGCATTCTTCTAAAACAATCTGGGTTCGGTTGTTATGTCTGTGTGGTTTTGTTTTATTTGTTTGTTTTTGAGACAAGGTCTCACTATGTAGCCCTGGCTGTCCTAGAACTTATGTAGAACAGGCTGGTATGAATTCACAGAACTGAGTGCTAGAATTGAAGTCTGGTGCCACCACCCCTGGCTTTGGTTTGGGTTTTTGAGTTAGAGACTCAGTATATAGCCCAGGGTACCTCCACTCTTCTTATTCTCCAGTCTTAGCCTCCCAAGTGACAAATATTCTTTGTTTACTTGCTTAGACTTACATGTTTTATATGTAATGTCTTAGTGTCCTTATGCTGTGAAAAGACACCATGACCTCGGGGACTTGCTTACCCTTTCAGAGGTTTAGTTCACTGTTAGGGTGGGGAGCATAGGCCATGCAGACAGATACCGTGCAGGAGAAGTAGCTGAGAGTTTTATAGAGAGCAGCAAGAGAGAGAACCACTGGGCCTGGCTTGGGATTTTGAGACCTCAAAGCCCACCCCCAGTGACACACATCTTTTAGCAACGGCCACATCTACTCCAATAAATAGTGCCATTCCTAAGCATTCAGATATACGAGCAAGGTTACGAGTGTCATTCCTATTCAAACCACCATATGTATGACTGCTTTGTTCACATATATGTCTGTGCACCAAGCCTAGTTGTCTGTAGAGGTCAGAAAAGGACATTGGATCCCCCAGAATGAGCGTTACATATAGTTGTGAGCTGCCATGTGGATGTTGGGAATGAAACCTGCACCTTATGGAAGAGTTCAGGTGCTCTTTAACTACTGAGATATCTCTCCATCCCCTACACATACAACCCAGGACCCCCTGCCTAAGAGTGATGTCACCCACAGTAGACTGAGCCCTCCCACATCAATCATTAATCAAGAAAAGCCCCACAGACTTTCCTATAGGCCAGTCTGCTAGAGGCATATTCTTAATTGAGGTGTCTGTTAATCCCAACAATTGGAGGAGAAAGACCACTGACCCAAATAATCATGGTCAAATTAATTAAAGCAAGCACTTAATTAAAGTAAGCTTTTTCACTCTGCACAAAGGCTGCCTACCCCTAAGGTGGGGTTCAAGAGGTCAGCATTGGATGTGAAGAAAAGGCTTTTATAGCTCAGGGGCAGGGTGTTTCCAAACGAGGGATTTGGTGGGCAGAGTAGATAGGTTACAGGAGCAGAACATAAACACAAGTTATTCCTAATGACCTCCTAAAACAAAGACATGGTTGCAAGGTGGGCATGACAAGGTAGTTATAACCACAGGCACTCATATCAAGGCAGTCATAGGTGGTCAAGTAACCTTGAAACAAAGGTAGGGTTGCAAGATGGTTTTAAATAACTCTTTGAAACAATGACATGATTGCCATTCCTGGAACAGGCAGTACAGAACCATTTGTAGTTAAGGCTACAGGTGAGACAGAGCCCAATGCTTGAGAAACAGAGGTTTAATCATAAACAGGAATAAACCTAGTTTGTCTTTACTATAAGATGGTGTTTAAGTGTAAGATGGAGCCTTAGGCTTGCCTAAGGCTGGTTCTTAAGTTTCCTCTCCCCAGAAGACTCTAGTTTGTGTCAAGTTGACAAAAAAAACTAACCAGCACAAAAATATTTTTAATATATTAGATTAAATACAATACTAAAATTAAAATATAAAAATAAAATTTACTATCTTTACCGTATTTATGTATATTTTTGCTGTATTATGAACAGACCAGGAACCAGGCCTTTGCACATGCTGAACAAATGGTCTACCACTGAGACACACCTCAGGCCCTTTTTTATTTTTTGTTGGTAGTAATTTGGGGTTGTTTGTTTGAGACAGGGTTTCACTCTGCAGCCTAGGCTGGCCTCGACCTGTCAAAGATCCTCATTCCTCACTCCTCTGTGAGTTTACAGAGTACAAGATAGAGGCCAGCTTCCCTTTTGCTTTTGAATGTGGCTACTAGGAAACCTTCAATTCTGTTTGTGGCTGTCATCCATGTCTACCACCATGTTTCCTTTGGCTAAATATGAATCATCTTCAGGAGATGATACAAGAAATTCCTCACAATGCTGTTTCTGAAGATTTAGGGCTGGAGCTGCCTTTCGTGTCATATGATATTGTCCTTTGTCTGAGTATTTGGTGGCTCATAAATTTAACATACCACAGCTATGAAAAAAGGGTGTGTGTTGGAGAACCAGTAGGGGAAACAAAGTTTCAAAAGCCCTGGAGAAATAGCTCTGAGGTTAATAACACTGCCTGTTCTCCTAGAGGACCAGGTTTGATTCCCAGTACCCACGTGGCAACTCACAACCATCTGTTCAGGGAATCTGATGTCCTCATCTGTCCTGCACAGGCACCAAGCAGCCAAATGATGCACAGACAGGCAAAGCACCCAGACACATAAAACTCTGCAGGTTGCAGCGTAAGATTTTAACATGCCAGTAGTGGCGATTCATACCTGTAATCCCAACACTCAGGAATCAAAAACAGCCTGATCAGCATAAATTTGAAGCCAGCTTGCTCTATATGCAGAGCCAGAAGCCAGCCAGGTCTACATAATATAACACTTCTCTCCCTAATCTCAAAAAGAGCAAATCTTTTAACTGATCTCTAGGGATTAGTTTTTGTTGTTATTGTTGTTTTAGTTGAGTATGTCTTTTATGATCTAAGTGGAAAAATGAGCTTCAGAGGGGTGTGAGTGGGTATCAGGTGCCCTGGGAAGGACTCCTCTCTCCTCCACCGGGACAGGGAGCACCTTCAGTTGTGGGACTTCATGAGATTCAAGTGATCTTCAAAAATCAACACAGCACAGCTCCTTCTCACCCAGAAAGGTGTGTGTGCTGGGATGCAGGATTGATTTTGAAAATACAATCCTCAGAGCGATTTTATTCCAGGTCTTTGGAACGGAAGGCCATGTGGGGACATTTCTCTCTGGGTCCTGGCACTAAGGGCTGTAGGTCTGCAGCTTGACCTATGACAGGAATAAGACATGGCTCCCCAATAGCAGTGTATAAGTTCCTAACATACCACAGAAGCTGGGCACAATGTTGAAAGAAAAGAGCGGCCGTGGTTCCTGCTTCGGTCACTCCACTCAGGTGGGGCTACTGTCCTCCTCCTCCACACACAGCTGAACCTCTTAGACCCACCCCTACCCTTAGGTACCCTTTTTACCATCCCTACCTGGTGGGCTTAGGGTGGTGGTTAAAACAGCGAAGGCAGGTGTGCAAAGCTGCTCTCAGCTCCTAGATCCTGTACTGCACCCCATGGTCATCCCAGAAGCCACACCTTCACTGCAGAATTGGAACAAGTTCTCAACTGTCCACTAGGTCCTTCCCAGCTCATTCCAGGAAAACAGACTCAGCTGCAAGGTGATTAGATCATTAGAAAACGCTCATTGTAAACTAATAGCAAATTCGGCCTCTTTCACCTTCAAAGAAACACTAAATATGGTGCTATTAACCCCATATTAGCCAAGCCATAAATGGGTGTGAAATTCTTCCCTTACTGGGTTCTCTGGTGGCATCTTCCAACTGCCTGCTACAGAAATCATTGCCTAAATCTAAGCGTTTAATTCTCAGGGGTTATAGGAGAATATTGGCCTCAGTGGGGTCACATCTAAACTCTGGAGCCCTAACCCAGCAGTTCCCCTGTGCCTAGCAAAGTGCCACCAGCGAATGACTGCAGCGGCTCTGTGCCGCCCAGGAACCTTGACAGGGAGGCTGCGCGACCAGAGGAGTCCCTGAGGGAGCTTCTATGTCTCCGCCACTCAACAGCGAGTTAAGGAACTTTTCAACGCTCGGATCTGTAAACTGGACAGGGAACGCAATGCTCACAGCATACTTGGCAAACGTTCTGGGCTCAAGCAGTGCGTCGCGCCGTCCCTTACTGGTGACCGTGCATGATGGTAAACGTCGAGGGCTCCTTCCGAGGCCACCCTAGGGGGGTGGTTACTCCCTTTGAGGGTAGAGGGCTACTCCCACCTCCAAACCCTGTCCCAGGAGGCAATATCCTGGAGACCAGGATTCTCGTGTAAAGGGGGTGTGGGGGCGGTGTGGTTAACCCAACTCCCTGTGTCACTCTAAGGAGCCGGGCGGCAGAAGTAACTGGTCCAGCCTCAGCCCCAGCCACGAGAGCCCCGCCCTTGGTCCCGCCCTCCCGGAACCGGCGCCCCCATTGGTGGCGTCTGGCGGCGCTGCCGCTGTTATTTTTCGAATATATAAGGAGGTGGAGGTGGCAGCTGCCCAGCTCGGCGTCCTCCCCTCCCTTCCTCCCCACATCCCTCTCCTCACTCCCAGACCCATTGCTCTTCCTCCCTCCCTCCCCTCCCTCCTTCCCCTCACCCCAGGCTCACTCTCGGAGCCGAGCCAGCTGGGTCGGCGACTGCTGGCCGCTGTACTCGTGGTCCTCTAGCTAGCCTTTGCCCATCCCGCCACGATGGAGGTACCCTCGCAGAAGTCTGCGCCGGGCTCAGCTTTCAGTCCTGCCCGCGTGCTGGGTGGCATTCAGCGGCCGCGCCACTTCTCAGGCTTCGGGTTTGGGTCTGATGGCTTCCTGGGGTCTCTGGAGCATACGGCTTCCTCCTCTCCAGTTACCACTCTTACCCAGACCATGCACAACCTCGCTGGGCTTGGCAGGTAGGATGCCCCAAGAGAGCTGGGTGTGGTGGTGGAATGGGAGACCCAGACCAGGAGAGACTAGGCACCAGAGCCTAGGCGTGCAGAACACCAACGCCTTTAGCCTTGTTTCAGTGACATGGGACGAGTGTGCTGAGTCAGAAGCTATGCGACTTACACCCTCCAGATGACCGTCTAAGGGTCCTTTACCTCACTGCTCCTTCATTGTACCTCCTGCACACTATCCTTAGGCAGAGGATCATGAGGTTGGCATAGAAGTGGGTCTTAAAAGGCTGTGCCCTGCTCTTTGAAAGCACTCAGTATCTCCCAAACTCCCCTAACGCTTAAACTGACAAAAGACTGGCCACCTCCTTAACCGTACCTGTGGGGTCCCAGCTGGGTGGTCCAGTTGCAATAGAGAGCCAGATCTTGCTTAGCCTTTGCCGCCAAGACAATACTGGATAGGTGAGGATGTGAAGAGCAGAAGGTTCTACAGAGCTTCTGTGCTGTCTCCTGCCCATCCTCCTCACTCTTCCAAGCCCTTAGGAGGGTTTTTCTTGAACCAGTCAACCCAGAGAAGACCCTCTCGGGCCTAGAATGAAAAGCTTTAATCTGAGATACAAGCTAATCTTAGGACCACCTCTCAGTGATGGACGGGCCCTGCATGGTTAGGGAGTACATAGGAGCATGGACCCACCAGCCTTCAAATCCAACATTCATTTCCTTTTCTCCTCCTCTGTGCCTCTTCTCCGTTCCTAGTGAGACCCCAAAATCTCAAGTAGGAAGCTTGTCATTCCAGAACAGGCTGGAAGACCTGTCCCTGTCCAGGGGCACCTCTGAGTGCTCCCTGTCTTCTGAGTCCTCAGAATCTTCTGATGCAGGTAAGATCCAGGGCCCCTAGTGGGGGGTCCCCCACACATACACCACCAGAAGAGATCAGGGAGCTTCCTGGGCCTTCTAAATTCTCTGCCCATCAGATCACCATCCTTTCCACAGCCTGATGGACCCAGAATCTTCTCCCACCTTGCCTTCAAAACCTATGAAGAAAACAAACATCTTGTGGGTCTTTCCACACCCAACCTAAACCAGGAGCCTGAGGAAGGATGGCTCTTGGTAGGAGATGGTATCTTACCTATTCGAAACCTAGCGGTGAAGCCACTAAACTACAGCCCCACCCAGAAGGCACTCAGTACCAAAAGTCGGTCCTTGGGAAACATTCTCTTAAGCTGTGGCTTTTCTCCTTAGAAGACCATTATCTTTTCCAAGTTGTTTCAAACCAGCTTAAGAAAAATGTTTAGGAAGCATTGTACTTATAAAAAAAAAAGACAAAAACAAAATGTAGATAGCTTTTCCATAGTAAATAGAGAATGTAGCCCTGTGTCCTTTGTGGGATAAAGTCCCATGCTTAGGGTTCATTAGTAGGTTTTGTTTCATTAAAGTATGTCTTGATCTTAAATAGAAAGAGGTTTCTTTTTCCTTTCTTGGGAAAAAATAAGCAGGGAAGGCTGCTACTTGCAAGCCAAGGTGCTCTGTCCCCCCAGGTCTCTGCATGGACTCCCCCAGCCCTGTGGACCCAGAGATGGCAGAGCGCATGTGAGTAGAGAAGGGAGGGGTCCCACCACTGAGAACTTGGCACCTGCCCTTGAGAACTGATCTTTCTTTAAGATTTATTTCTAATTATGTGTTCTATGTTTCTCTACATGGGGATATGTGCATGTAAGCGTGTGGTCCTATAGAGGTCAGAGAGGGCTTTGGAACCCTTGGAGCTAGAATTCCAGGTTGTCATGAGTTGCCACATGTGGGTGCTGGGTACTGAACTTAGGTCTCTGCAAGAATAACAAATGTTCTTAGTCACTTAGTCACTCTCCATCCCCCTAGTATCCTGCTTTCTTACAGGGAAACCAAATAATGGGCAGGTTCCTCAGGATCCTCATTGTGAGGGATCGGTTTCTTCCTAAGCCTTGAGAACTGGGGCTCAGGACCAGAGATCGTAGGAACAATGGCCTCTGGGAAAGTATACTCCAGTATTAGCTCCAGCTCTCACTGTCATTTGGAAAAACAATGTCCCTCATATCCCCATTTTTCTTTCTCTCCTGTACATATTCTTTGTACATGTGAAATTTTTTCCAACTTAAAAATATGGTCCTGCTGGGTGTGGTGGCCCATATCTGTAATGCCAGCACTCAGGAAGCTTAGACAGAAAGATAGGCAGTTCAAGGCCAACATAGTGAGATCATATCTCAAAACCTAGGCCAAACAAAAATCGTGTTTGCAGACTGGCTGGCCTGGCTTGGCTCATCAGCCGCTCCCAGTTTTTAGTGATACTTGGTGCTCTTGGCCAACTCTTAACCAGACCCTTTGTGATAGAGAATGGAGAGAGAAAGCTGGTCTTTGCTCTGAGCAGACACCTCTTCCTTGGCTACGGCACAATAGAGCCTTCTGGAGCACACCTGTTCCCATCCAGCTGCTGGTGTAGCTGTCAGTCATTAGGAGGGACAGCTGGGCACTGCCAGCCAGAGCTTTTGGTGTAGGGGTGGCGGTTACTCTTTCCTCATGATGCCTTTGATCAGACTGTGCTGGTCTCAGGGTTTATTCACAAACAGGAAACCAAGAACTGGGTGGGGATGGGAGGAGTTTAGGTTGTTTTTTAGCGACAGTGCAGATAGATACCTCACCCCTAAGGCCCAGCTACAAATGATGCCAGGTTGATTGTACACAGGCCTCTCTGAGGGCCACTTGGGCACTAAGTGCCTCCCTAGTCTGCACTTACTTTTGACTACTTATAGTTTCCCAGAAAGAAGCTGGTCTGAGTCTCTCTCTCTCTCTCTCTCTCTCTCTCTCTCTCTCCCTCCCTCCCTCTCTCTCTCTCTCTCTCTCTCTGTGTGTGTGTGTGTGTGTGTGTGTAAGTTCCACACGACAGGTGCTCCAGCTGAGCCTGTATGTAGAAACTGATGCCTCAGCCTCAAATGGAACATCTGTTGGAATTCCTTGCCGGCTGGCCTTTTCTAAGACAGAAGGAAGGGGTAGAACAGAGGTTGGGTCTTAGAAGATTCCATAGGAGGGAGGGGAGAAGGTAATCTGGTATACTTGTCCTTAAAGGGTCTGCCGGGCTGACCCAGAAAAACCCCAGAGCAGCTCCTGGCCTGAGGGAGCCAGGCCAGTTTTTCCAGCACAAAGGGAAACCCAGCGTTGCTGGCATCCTCCCCAGGGTCACCTACGTTACAGGGTACCTTCATCCTGTTGTCATGGGATGGATCAGTGCCTTTCATGGTGGCCATATGGCCCCACTAATGTAATTTGCATACAGGTGGAAAGCCTGTGCTAGTGCGTGCAGGCAGGCGAGACTGTTGCCTTGGTGATGTCTTAATGACCCTGTGACCTGCCCCAGCTGTCTCCATCACTGCCTTTCTCTGGGCCTGCTTTTCATTCAAGGCAGCCCTTACAATCCCAGGCTGCCTCAAACCCTTCATCCTTGGTCCCTGGTCTCCCCAGCCCCTGGCCTGACCACAAGCCCTTGTTCTTGTCCTTATTGCTGGCCCTGTGCAGATGGGCCTGGCTCGGACCCGAGGCTTGTGGTAGATGTTGGGCTACAGGGAACATGGGTCATTTCTGCTCTCTCCTAGGTTTGAACAGGCCATTCAGGGAGCCAGTCGGATCATTCAAAAGTGAGTCTTTCCATCCTTCCCTAACCACCTCCTGCTATCTTGTGCGATGTAGATACCCTGGGTGCGAGGAAACCCTGCCTGCATTAAGTCACTGGCCCCCAATTTCATAGCTCTGAACTGATCTTTTTTTTTTTTTTTGCAGTGAGCAGTTTACCATAAAACACTTCCAATCCTTGCCAGTGAGTGTCCTCCAAGGCCAGACGAGAAGCTTAGGCATCCTGGTTGGCATGGACATCATGGGGGTACCTGGGAGAGGTGTTTGAAGTAGCCAGGCATTCCTGGACCCGGGAGGCGGGGTTTCATCTGGTGGGCTGGGGAGTCGGAGCAGGGTAGCAGAAGGTAACATTCCTGGGTGATACCCGGAATGCAGCCTTTAGTAATCACTGCCCTGTCTGGTTCCCTAGGCGAGGCTGCTGGAACACAGCCCTGTGCTACAGAACATCACCAACTCCCGAGCACTGGACAGCTGGAAGAAAACTGAAGCAGGCTGCAGAGTGGCCAGTAGTTCTGCGGAGGACAAAGAGAATGTGTGCTTCCAGAGACCAAGATGGAGGGACTCCAGGGACAGAAGGGTACATGGGTCTATCTTGATATTTACTCTCCAATCTTGCCCACAGGATGGATATATCTTCAAGATGCCACAGAAGCTCCCTTATTCCAGCCCTGCCCAAGCTTTGACAGAATGGGCCAGCCGCAGAGAGGCCTTTACCCAGAGGCCCAGCTCAGCCCCTGACTTGATGGTACATAAGAATAAGAAGGGCAAGAAACAGCTCTGGAGAGAGGTGGTGGCTGCAGAGATGGCTCAGTGGTTAAAGCACTGGTTGCTCTTCCAGAGGACCTGGTTCAATTCCCAGCACCCAACCCACCTCACAACCCTCTATAATACCAGGCCCAGAGGACCTAATACCCTGTTCTGGCTTCTGTGGGCACTGTTTGCAAATGGTACACAGACATATGTGCAGGCAAAATACCCATACACATAAAACAAAGTTAAAAATTAAAAAAAAAATCTAGGTGTGGAGGTGTATACTTTTAATCCCTTCACTTGGGAGGCAGAAACAAGGGAATTTTTGAGTTCAAGGCCAGTCTGACCTACAGAGTGAGTTCTAGGACAGCTAAGGCTACACAGAGAAACCCTCAAAAAAAAAACCCAAATAGATAAAAAAAAATAAAAGCTATTAAAATATTTATTTATATATAAATATATGTGTATATATTTATGATATAATATGACATAATTTTAAAATATAATAAATAAAAGCTAAAAAAATTTTAAAGAGACAGTAGGAGAAGAAAAGGGTGGTCTAGACTCCTTCCCCACCAACCACCCAGGTACTGGAGACTTATCCTTAGAAGAAGTGACGGGTCCCCACCTGAGTATTCTGTGCTTGTTGTCATTTGGACAGTGTCTTACCACTGAGTGGAAGATGGAAGTAGAACTAAGTCCTGTGGCACAGTCTTCCTCTTCCTTGACTCCTGTTGAAAGGGCTTCCGAAGAAGATGACGGATTTGTGGACATCCTGGAGAGTGACTTAAAGGTAAACAGCTTTGGTCCACAAGGCCCCTACTCGCTCCCCACTTGGATAGTCCAGACTATCAACAAGACTACAACCTCACCCCAATGTCAGAAGAATTTGAGGGAACTGATATTGACCAATCAGAAGACCAGGTGGGCTGGTGCTACAGAGGAATGGAGGCTGGGCATGAAAAAGGTACTTCTCCTGGCTCAGGGCAAGCCCCAGCGGCGGCAGCTGGTATTCATACTGCTCTTTGGGGTGGAGGGTGCTGCCGTAGTCAGCAGGGCTGGGGATAGCCTAGTGTTTCTGGACGAGTAAGCAAGAGAAGACTCTCCACGGCTTACTCCATGCTTGTGTTTGTGATTCTGTCCTTACTGCTTTGACCTCAGGATGATGATATGGTCCCCGCAGGCATGGAGAACCTCATTAGTGCCCCACTGGTCAAAAAGCTGGATAAGGAAGAGGAACAGGTGAGGCCCAGCAGTGGCTCCTTGGAGCTTAGGGGATGTGGGGTGGAGGGACCAGGCGCTCTGACTCCTGCCGTGTTACTCTTACCAGGATCTCATCATGTTCAGCAAGTGCCAGCGACTCTTCCGCTCGCCATCCATGCCATGCAGTGTGATCCGGCCCATCCTCAAGAGGCTAGAGCCCCAGGACAGGGACGTGCCCGTCCAGAGCAAGCGCAGGAAAAGTGTGACACCCCTGGAAGAGCAGCAGCTTGAAGAACCTGTTAGTTCCTTCTTCCAGGCGCTGGGCTGTCCCTGTTGACCTGGGGATGTGTTTGGGCTAAAGATGCTCTGTCTGGGTGTGCTCTCTTGGCCAGATGTGGAGCAGTGGGTAGTGGGCAGTAGTTGTTTAGGTGGCAGGGAAAGAAGGTCTCAACCAAATAGCACTGAGAGGCAGTCTCTTCCCTGACCCTGGCCTCCGTCTACCTTGCTTTCCAGAAGGCCCGTGTCTTCCGCTCAAAGTCCCTGTGTCATGAGATTGAGAGCATCCTGGATAGTGACCACCGTGGATTGATTGGAGATTACTCTAAGGTAGCATTCTAAGACTGCAGGAGGCTTCTGTTTCATCTGCTCTGGACCCCTCGTGCAGGAGCTATCTGTCCCCAGAGGTCCCCTCTTCCCTCCTGTATCTTTCTTGTTCTCATGCAGACACTTCCCTCTGGCTTCCCTTCTGATGCCACCTCAAATCTGTCCAGGCATCTGCCATATCTCAGCCTTGAAAAACATTTCCAAATGAATCTCTGGTATGCAATCTCCTGCCTCAACCCCTGGCCTTTAAACTCAAGAGCAGGAAGCAAGAAGGTCCAGGGCGTTTCCTTCCTCTTTTACCCTCAGAAGGTTGTTTCCCTGGGTACGGCCCCAGAGGTTCCACTCGGAGCTGAATCTGAAGGTCAAAGCAGGCGTTGCCTCTGTCCTTCCAGCCTTCACCCCTCGCTGAGTTCCCCTTCCCTGACTCTGACTCATGCTCCCCTCCAGGCCTTCCTCCTGCAGACCGTGGACGGCAAACACCAAGATCTCAAGTACATCTCACCAGAAACTGTAAGCAGGGTTGAGCCACTCTCCAGGTGCACTGGGGGCCACCTTTTTTGGCTCTTGTCTTCCCCTGGGGATGGGCTGCATGTACAGACCATCAGAAGAGAGAGGGAAAGCCTTGGCTACTAGCCTCACGTGCTGGCACCAACTCTGATGGCCTCCTACAGATGGTGGCCCTGTTGACAGGGAAGTTCAGCAACATCGTGGAGAAATTTGTAATTGTGGACTGCAGATACCCCTATGAGTATGAAGGCGGGCATATCAAGGTGAGACGGGTGCTGGTAAGGCCAGACTTCTCCATTCAGATTCCTTGCCAAGAAGATGAATAATAACCTTCCGTGGTAGATTTCCCGTGGGGATGATCCTGCCCAGCAAGAGGTGGGGTTACTTACCTGGGAACTGAAGAAGAAGGGTGCAGGCTATGGCTTGACCCCCAGATCTTCTGACAGAATGCTGTGAACTTGCCCCTGGAACGGGATGCCGAGACCTTTCTGCTGCAGCGTCCCATCATGCCTTGTAACCTGGACAAGAGGATCATCCTCATTTTCCACTGTGAATTCTCATCTGAGCGTGGACCACGAATGTGAGTCCTAGCTCTGCCCCGCCCTTGTGGTCAGTGGTCAGCCGGTGCCCACCCTAGGCTTTCTTTGCCTGGTTCTGAATGCTAGAGCATCTTGCTGCATATGGTTTAGAGCTCACTTTAACTCCTGTTGTAGACAACACATTGTCTTCTTTCCATCCACATCATCAGACCATCTTTCATCCATTGCTGCACCCCCGTGAAAATTGGTGCCAAGTCTAGTAGTGTCCTTAACATCTCAGGACACTAGTCAAGCCACACTCTCAGTGACACTCAAGCATTTGGTATCCCATTCCCGTGTGGCAACCACTGGGGTCTGTTGCCTTCCTCTGTCCCTGCATTCGTGATCTTTATTCCTCTGCCTCCTGATCCAGGGTGGCCACCAGTGCCACCTGCCAGCTGTTAGCATCTGTCTCAGTGGACAGGAATCTCTCTTCCATTTCCTGTTCAGGGGCATCATCCCTCCCGCGCTCCCCTCTGCCCTGGGGATCCAGCTTTCTCATCTGGCTCCTGCTGGGCAATGGACTAGTCACGGAGCTTCACTTTTCCATCCTTCTGTTCCTCCCTTCTTGTCCTCCCTTGAGTCCTTACCACATCTGGTCCAGGATACTCTGGAGTGTGTGTGTGTGTGTGTGTGTGTGTGTGTGTGTGTGTGTGTGTTTTCCTATGTTGCTGTACTAGTGACTGAGCTAGGTCTTTCACATATATTAGGTAAGCACTCTACCAGTGAGGGTTATTCCCCAGCCCCTCTCACCACATTATTGATGATTGATTGATTGATTGATTTGATTGATTGATTGATTGATTTTTAATTATGGTATGTCAAAGGATGACTTTAAAGAATTAGTTCTCTTCTACCAAGTTTGCAGGAGTTTCAGGAATTGAGCCCAGGTTGCCGGGGTTATTCAGCAAGTACCTTTACCTGCTAACCCATCTCATTGCTCTCCTTCCCTTCCCCCCAGCCCCCCATTTTAAAGAAGTTTATTTTGAGCCAGGCAGTGGTGGTGGTGATGCACACCTTTAATCTCAGCACTTAGGAGGCAGAAGCAGGCTGATCTCTGTGTTCAAGGCCAGCCTGGTCTACAGAGTGAGTTCCACAACAACCAGGGCTACACAGAGAAACCCTGTCTTGAAAGAAAAAAAAAGTTTCTATGAAAACACTTTGCCTGTATGAGTGTACTCCATTTGCATGCTTGGTGCCTACAGACATCAGAAGAGGGTGTTGGATTCTCTAGAGCTGGTGTCTTAGATGATTGTGAGCTACCATATCGCTGCTGGGAGCTGACCCTAGATTCTTTGCAAGAGCAACAAGTATTCTTAACTACTAAGACTTCTCTTCAGCCCTTGGCCCTTAAAAAATTTGTATGTGTGTGTGTGTGTGTGTGTGTGGTATACATGGATGTGGTGTGTATGTACATGTGTTCATATAAGTATATGCATGCAGAGAGCCAGAAGAGGGCCTTACTCATCCAGCTGTATACTCTCCACCTAATTCCCTTGAGACAGGGATTGTCACTGAACTTGGGCCTGAGGCTGTCAAACAATACTCCTGGTTTTACCCCCTACCACCAATGCTGGGGTTACAGGCTTTTTGTTGTGCTGGGGATTTGAACTCAGATCCTCATGTTTACTCAGCGGGTTCTCTTATCCACTGAGTCACCTCCCACCCCTACCTTTTATTTTGAGACAGGTCTTCCTAAAATTCAAGCTGGCCTTAAGTTCATTTTATAGCTCAGGCAGGTCTTGACCCTATAATCCCTCTGCCTCAGAATTTGATGTAGCTAGGATCACAGGCTTGTACCACCAGGCCGGGCTCTGAGTGGACCTTGACTCTGTCAACCTGTCACCTCTCTTGCTTCCTCTTTCCTGGGACATGCCATAGAGTGCTGTAACAGGTTATGAAACAGCCTTCCAGAAATAGTGGCCACTCCTGGCTTACCTCTGCCTTCACCCCAGTGTCTTCTACCTACTAGCTGGGCTTGCCTAGTAGGTGACATTCCTGTTCTGAGAAGCCTGTGCACTTGGAGGTTTTTAAAGCAGTGTGTACAGGGCATGGTCTCCTTCTGACATGCGGCCTGCCCTGACCCTCCTCCCATGCTGCTCCAGGTGTCGCTTCATCAGGGAACGGGACCGTGCAGCTAACGACTACCCCAGCCTGTACTATCCTGAGATGTACATCCTCAAAGGCGGCTACAAGGAATTCTTCCCACAGCATCCGGTACCGTGGGTGGGATGGCCACAGTTCTCCTGGCATGGACTGTAGGGACAGGGTCCAAATGGGCTGTAGGCCCTCTCCATGCCCCCACCCCAGCCCCCGGAACTTGCTCTTTCTCCCATACTGATGGGCCCTCCTCGTTTTCTCATCCTGTAGAGCTTTTGTGAGCCCCAGAACTACCGACCCATGAACCACGAGGCTTTCAGGGATGAGCTCAGGAACTTCCGCCTCAAGACACGCAGCTGGGCTGGGGAGCGGAGCCGGAGGGAGCTCTGTAGCAGGCTGCAAGACCAGTGACAGGCCGGCCTCAGTCCTGCTGCCATCCTTACCTCGTGAGGCTTGGGAGCCGGTGGGTCCCATGGGCCTATGAGGCCACCCACCTGCTAGAGGCCTCAGGTGCTATTGGGGATTGGGGGGGATGGTGTGGTGTCACATCTGTCTGTCCCTGTCCTTAATTTTCCGTCTCACTCCACTAATTTTCTGTATCTTGGTACTGGTCCCATCTTAAAGAGCTGAACCTGAGGGTGGATGCCAGCTGAGAGGAAGTCTGTTGTGTTCAGTGGGAACCATTTTACACTCTTTTTTCCCCTTGTTTGTGTTAACTCTTTGTCTTCCCCCTTTCTGGGGAGAGCCTCAGCCCTTTAGGATGAGCACAGTAGCTTCTTGGGTAGCCTGGATGCAGGATGCTACATTGCTTCTGCACAGGGTTGTGTCTGCTCTCCTCTCCTGTCCTCTGCATAGATACCTCCATGGGAAGCATACGTGCTCACTCTTCTGTTGTAGTCTTACCTGTAGCTTTAATTTTTGTCTGTCTGACTTAGCTTGTTTCAGGACACACTGACAGCTGGGGAGGCTTCCTTGTACAGTTTGGGGCTAGAGATTCAAATATCATTTACTCCTTAGGCCTGGCTTTTGTAAGCCCAGAAAGAGTCTGATTCGGAGCCTCTGGGAGCCCCATCCTCACTACTGTGAACCCCAGAGCCTCACTGGTCAGCACTTGCTGCTGGGCGATGGGCCAGTCACTGAGCTTCACTTTTTGACCCCTCTCTGTCCTTCCCTGTCCTCCTTTCCATCTCTGGTCCAGAAGACCTCTTGTATGCGTGGGTTTTCTGTGTTGTTGTACTAGTGACTTGGGTTTAGACCCTTTATTGGATGGTCATGTATGCACAGTGCCTTGTACACATGTATGCACACAAACTGGGTGGAAGTATTTTGGTAAGCATGATGGCCTAGGGCAGGAGTGTATGTGTGTGTGTGAACAAAGTCTTTACACTTAGCATTTGGAAATATTAAAGAAACATTGTCATGGGAAAAAAAAAAAGCAACCTCTGGGTTCAGAATCTACATATGAAAAGGTCATGCTGGAAGGCCCCGTGAGTCCTCTACTGGGGCCTTGGTTCAATAAAGCACTGAGCAAGTTGAATAATCTGTTTGTTATGTGGAGCCGCTGACGAGACCATAGCAGACTGGATGGTAGGATTGTGGGGAGGACAGACCAGTGGAGGTGGAAGGAGGTTCTGGGGGAGGGGCCTTATACCTCATATTCTCTTCTGAAGTCTTTCGTGCTCTCTCTGGTTTTTTTGAAATGGAGGAAAGAGTCCTTTCCCTAGGTAGCTCAGACTGATGTCAGATTTATGACTGCTGTCTTGACCTCCTTGATGCTGGGGTTGTAATCATGCACCTCTGCTCCTAGCTGGTGAGGCTCATGCTTGACTCTCCTGCTAGAGCTTTGGATCTTCCTCTCCCCTTCCCCCTCCCTCTCCCCCTCCCTCCCCCTCCTCTCCTCCTCTCTCTCCCAAGCTCTTCTGAGCTTACCCTTCTCCAAGTCCGCTCTTAGTGTTAAGAGTGACCTCATCACACTTCAAGGAATTGCCAGTGGTTTCCATTGTCCTCAGGCTAAACTGCAAGGATTATGCCATAGTCCTTAAACTTTAGGTCTTCCCCAGATGTGTCTCCTCAGAAGAGAACAGCCAATCCAAATAATAATAATAATAATATTAATAATAATAATAATAATAATAATAATAATAATGAAACTGGGTCTTTTTATGCAGTCCTGGCTAGCCTAGAACTTATATGATGTGAACCAGGCTGGCCTGAAACTCCTAGAGATCAGTCTGCCTCTGTCTCCTGAGCTAGAATAAAGGTGTGTCCCAGCCTGCCCTGTGCTAGGAATCCTTTTTTTTTGAAAACTAGTGCAAATGACCCCTAAGTATGAGCTCTGTCATTATAGGCCCTTTTGAGCGACAGTGCAGCCAGGCTGGGTGATGGCTCAGTGGGTAGGAGATAGTGATACAGGGTGCATACACTTTGGGTATGAGTCTCATTTTCTATTTGATTTGTTCTGAAGTAGATAAAGCAGTGATTATCTGCCCCGTTTTGCAGTTACCCTTGGTCTAGAGTGCCCTAAACGGCACAGAAAATGGGCTATGCTAGGATGTGGCTTTAATGGTCTAGGCCCTGGGCTTTGTGGATGGAGGGACAGTCATGAAAGGTTCCCCACTAAACAGCATCTATCTGGGTAAGGAACTCACCTCAGAAAAAGGCACATACTGCACATCTATACAAGCAAATAGGTGAGGGACAGGAAACTCTAACCCACTCTGAGCCCAGATGGTCTGGTGTCACAGAAAAGCAACTGGAGACTCTGAGAAGGCACTCACCTGCCCCGAGGACACAGCAGACAGAAGCAGAGATATTCCATCCTACCCAGGACACATCAGTCACCCCACACCTTTGAGAGCATCAGGCTGGCAGCTAGGGCCAGGCTGCCCTGCTTCTGCTATCATCTGTCTATATTGTCCCGGACAGGATGGAGCCTATGGAGCCCAGGCCCTCAGCCTGGTGATGTCCCATGTTGTGTGACAAAGCTTTTCCTGGGGAGAGGAAATACACTTGTCCTACTTATGGTTTCTGTTGCTGCAACGAAACACCATGGCCAAAGCATCTTGGGGAGCAAAGGGGTTTATTTGGCTTACACTTCCACAGCACTGTTCACCATCAAAGGAAGTCAGGACAGGAACTCAAACAGGGAGGGAACCTGGAGGCAGGAGCTGACACAGAGGCCATGGAGGGGTACTGCTTACTGGCTTGCTTCCCATGGCTTGCCCAGCCTGCTTTCTTGTAGAACCCAGGACCACCAGCCCAAAAATAGTACCACCCACAATGGGCTGGGCTCTCCACCATTGATCACTAACTAAGAAAATGCCCTTCCGCTGGATCTGAGATATTCTCTCAATTGTGGTTACCTCCTTTCAGATGACTCTAGCTTGTGCCAAGTTGACATCAAACTGACCATGTCTACTCACCCCAGACAGCAAACCCACAGGTCCAACTTAGTGACCCAATGAATTTTACTGGGGTTACTTACAGGAACAGACATGACTCAAAGACAATGGTGTCACCAAGGCCCAGCCAGCATGGGTAACAGTTCACAAATGGTAGGAAACCTGGAACTCACTGCACAGCTGGCAGGCAGCTCAACAGGCTGGAGTGTGTCCTTTCCAGGTGCCTCTCATGATATAAATTTCTTCCAGGCAGCTCTTGTCTCAGTCTTCTTTGCAGCTTTTATACTCTCAGAATCTTTTTTTCTTTTTTCTTTCTTCCTTTTTTTCCCAGCTCAGTATCACTTTTTCTAAGCAGGAAGCTCAACTTATTTATTTCTTTCATTTTGGATTTTCCAGACAGGGTTTCTTTGTGTGGCCTTGGCTGTCCTGGCATTAGCTTTGTAGATTAGGCTGGCCTCGAACTCAGATCAACTGGGAGTAAATGTGTGAACCACCTCCTACTCCCACCCCTGACTCAGCCTTTTTTTTTGTTTTTGAAACTGGCAGGGAGGGGCCTAGTGAATCTGCTTAGTTTCAGGGACTTCCTGGAGCTATTTTGAGTTGTTCATTTCCTGCATAAGGAGTTTCTGAGCAAGATGGAAACTGTCACACAACACTCTGGTCATATGGGTCCTCACTTAAGCCATAGTCACAACAGTAGTCTTGGAGTACTTTGTATGCTACAAACACCTTTAGACATTCTTTCTTCTCAGTCTTCATCAAGAGACATGCAGCATATTTTATCCAAGAGCTGAGAGGTAGAGGGAATTCAGAGAGCATTGGTAAAGACTGGAGACAGAAGTCCTCCCCAATACAAGTCTTATTATTGTCATCCATGCCGAGGAAGGCAGGGATCCTAAGCAATCATGGGTTTGCCTCTTGGCTTCTGCCTTCCCCAGGATATACTCTGCCTTGGGAAGCTGAGGTGAGAGCAGAGGCGCTTGCCTTCACCTCCTCAGGTTGCTATGTTCCTCTTAAAGTGAAAACATGGGGCAAGAGGTGAGGTATTTAAACTCCTGGGACGCCAGCCAGTCATGGTGGTTTTGCTGGGACCCCGTCAGTCTGGAGTTCCATCTGGATGCCTGGAGCAGCCATCACTGTGCTGCCAAGAAGTATAGGAATTCTCTGTTGTGGGCCGGCTGAGGCAGGTCATAGGACCTGGGAGGCAACAGGGATAACCTTCATCTACTTCATGAACTTCTTACTCTATGACTCTTTTCAATGACCTTTTTTTTAAAGAAAGAGTCACTCTGTGCAATCCTGACTGGACTGGTGCTCATTGTGTAGGTCAGACTGACCTCCAGCTCACAGAGATCCACCTGCCTCTGCCTCCTGAGTATTGGGGTTAAGGGATTTCACCACCAGGCCTGGGTCAATGACAGTGTTTTTTAAAAGATAGTAGAGTGGTTTTGTAGTTCTGGGTGTGAACCCGTGGGCTCTCTACCACTGAACTATATCCCTAGCATTTCTCTTCTTTTTTTGTTGTTGGATTTTTTTTTCTCTGTGTAGCCCTGCCTGTCCTGGAACTCACACTGAAGACTAGGCTGTCCTTGAACTCAGAGATCTGCCTGCTTCTATTTCCTGAGTCCTGCTGGGACTAAAGGCATGTGCCACCTCCACCAGGCTGTGTGTCGTTTTAAGTAGAGAATTTCAAGGGCTCTCTTGCTGGTCCAAGTCACCCCAACTGCTTAGGTAACCATTATTCTGATCCCTATTTTAGCACTTCAGTTTAGTCTCTCATGAACTTCCTATAAATTCTGTAGTTGGTCCTCTTTTGTTTATTGTTCTTTCATTTGGCCTAATGATTTTGATATTGTGTTGTCTCATTAGTAAAGTGGGTGGTGTTTAGTACTGAGTCTATAAAATGAGTATGTAGCGTTCAGTTCTGTTCTGCTTTATTTACTTACAGTTTTTGCAGAGCTGTGTATGGAGTTCACACGTGCCCAGCAAGCACTGCCTACCAGGAGTGACGCCTCCACCCTCTTTTTCTTTTCAGTTCTTTGCTTTCATGGTTTTGCTGTTGAGACAGAGCCTTCTGAAGAAGCTCAGGCTGGTCTTGAACTCACTATGTAGTTGAGGGTGACTTTGTTTTAGCCTTCCAAGCCGCTGGGATTATAGGATTTTGCCACAAGGTTCAGTGCATCGTCTTTTTCTGTTTGGTTAAGATGGAGGTCTCAGCTGAGCATAGGGCCTCAGCTGTAACCCCAACATTTTAGAGGCTGTGAAAAGCCAGATTAACTCAAGATTTTCTCAGAGGCCCTAATGAAAGGACAAAGGAAACTTAGAGTTCTTTGTCCTTGTCCTGGAGTGGACTTAGCAAGGCTGGTCTAGGGCTGGAGTCAGTACCTCTTCAGGAATCAATGTTGCAATTTCTGGGGACCTGACTCTCCTTCCTAGGCTGCTGTTATCAGTCGTGAGGCAGCTGGGTCTGAGTATCCCTTGTTCTCTTTGCCAGCATTGTCTGACTTGTCCCTTTGCTGACTTTGGTCATTCCCATCACCATCCTACCAACACTGCCGCTACAAATAGTAAGAGGTACTTCTTAATAAACTTGCTTGGCATACGTCATCAGCTTATGCAAGACCCCTGGTCCTAACTTCTGTCTTCTTTACTTCTCATCCCTGGTCTTCCCACTTGACACCTCAGTACCGTTCAAGACCCTTATTCCTGTGGGTTTGGGTTAAGGGGCTGAGAAAAAAAATTGCTATGATTTTTAAGGCCAGTCCCTGGGCTACGATATGATGAAACTTGTCTTTAAAAAAGTAAGGTCTCACCATATTGCCCTCAAAACCACTAAGTTTAAGTGATCATCTATTTAGTCTCAGCCTCCTGAATATCTGGAGCTATGTGCCACTACATCCATCTAAGATTTGTGTGTGTGTTTGTAAGGCTAAAGGTCAATGTCAGTATGAAGTCAGGTGAGTCTTCCATAATCCCAACTTTATTCTTTGAGACAGGGCTCTCACTGAGCTTTCTGACTTGGCTACACTGGCTGGCCCAGCAAGTGCTGGAGATGTTATGGTCTCCTGTCGCCACTTCCCCAGTGCTAGGATTTTGGCATCTGAAGTCAGGAAAAAGAGCAATAGATGCCAGAACTCAACTTGCTTTCCCCTTTTTATGTAGTCCAGGATCCAAGCCTAGGGAATAGTACCACTCACAGTAGCCAGGTCTTCCCACCTCAATTAAGCACATTAAGATAACCTCCTACAGGCATGCCCAGAGTCCTGTTTTTACATAATTCTGAATTTCATTAAGCTAATAATTGAGGTCAATCACAAGAGGCAGCCAAATTCAAATCAAGGTACTCCTGGTCCTCGAGAGACCCCTTTCAAAAATTGAGGCAAAAGGCAATAGAGGAAGACATTGACATCTACCTCTGGTCTGCACCTCTGAACACATGCCTAGGAATACACATATATGCGCGTGTGCACACCAAAAAATAAAAGGGTTGGATAAATTATAATATTTGTCTGAAAGAATTGTTATTCCTGTTTATCAAAAAGTGCAGGTAGCTGTCAGAGCTGAGCCCACAGACCACAGTCTAGCCAGACAGTTGTTTATGCAATAGAGACCCAGCCTAGTTTCTGACTCCTCAGTGCTGTGAGGTAAGGTAAAGTTAATCTAAGGTGCACTTTCCCTGTATGAGGTCCTTTGGGCACCTGAGACTGTTCTTCGAGAGCGAGTTTCAGGCAATCCATAGCAAGACAGACCCTATCTCAAAAAAGAGAACAAATAAAAAAAAAATTTTTTTCAACGCCCTCCCACCCCTGCAAAAACCAGCCAACCAAAAATCAAACATAAAACCTGTTGTTCCTGAAAGAGGTTTGGACAGGGAGGTCCACAGGCACATGAAATCTGGAAACAATCAGAGGACAACTGAGTGGTGGTGGAGAAGTTGCTGCGGTGGGGCAAGGGAGCCTGCTATGGTATGAGATCCTGCACAGTCAAAAAGGCAAGTAGTTACAGCACCTGTACGGAGGAAGAAGCACGCCTACCCTCTCCACACAGAAGCTGTACGGATGCCAAGCAGCTCCACCCTTAGCCCACACTGATGCACACCCAGGGGTGGGGCACAGGGGTGGCTGCAGCTGCCAGGTTTGGAGTTAGTAGGTCTGGGGTAGTGAGAGGGAAAGGGAGCTCACGTGGCTGAGCTTAGACTGCCTCGTGCAGATTTCCTGGCTTGCAGCCCTACAGGAAGCAGGGCTGTTTGAAAGGACAAATCACATACATCTTTGTCCTCCTGGGCCTGGGCCAGGACCACTTCCCTGAAGGGAAGGCTTGAGGGAGGCTCCTGAGGTAGGTTTGGGAGTGCTGGTGAAGAAAAACATCCAATTCTGGGCAAAAAGGTAGTTCCTATGGCTGGCTGGCTGGCTGGCTGGCTGGCTGTGGTAGGGTTGCTGAAGGCCTTAGGTCTTACACAGATCTAAGGGGAGGGAGCTAAATCAGCTTAGGGGTCGCTGCTGGGGAGTAGGGGAGGAGACATCCAAGGAGTGTAAAGAGACAAGGTAAAGTCTACTGGCACATATGTCCAGTGACATACACACTGGGATAATTCAGTCATCTCCTTGGGCCTCTATTTCCTTATCTGAAAAATGGGGCTAAGGAAGTCCCTGGGGTTGGAGAGATGGCTCAGTGGTTAGAAGCACTAGCTATTCTTCCAAAGCACCTGGATTTGATCCCCAGCACCCACATGATGGTTCACAGTCTTCTGTGTGTCTACTTCCAGGGGATCTGATACCCTCTTCTAGCCTTTGTGGGCACCAAGTACACAAGTGGTACACAGACATACATGCAAGCAAAATATCCATACACAGAATAAAATTAAAGCCCTTTCAAAGGACTAAGGATTGGCTCGAGTGAGGAGATGTACAAGATGCACAAAGCAAGGTCTACCTACAGCAAGTGCCACCCAGAGTCCCTCTGGCTATTGTACTTAGGAACAGTGTGGGGGTGATGACAAGATCGGGGGTGAAAAGAATGAGCCTAAAATCATGTAGCTAAGGGGGCCAACCTAAGGCTTCCCTCTCCTTTGTTCGCCTGGACAAACCCCTGGGTGATGGTACCAGGGTAAAGCCCAGCTTTGGTGTGCAAGTGATGGCTATTCTGCTCCAGTCTTGACAGCACACAGAAGCAGGGCTTTGAGGAGAAAGAGTACAGAGAAAGGCAGCCTCTGTGGCCCAAGGGAGCCTCCCAGCATAAAGACATGCACAGGGAGTTGGAGCTTAGCGATGTCCAAACAGTGCCTGAGTTTTGCCTTCTTTTCTTAGGACAACTGTAATCAGCCCAAATTCAGCCCACACCTATTCTAGAAAGAAAGAAAAAAAATTGCATAATCCATCCTTCCGCTAGCCCTTATCTGGAAGCCAGTAAAGAAAAATCCCCGCCTGAAGCTGGCAGATTCCACTGAACAGCCCTTCTTACATCCAGATGCAGATAGGGATAGCCTGAAGTCCCTTCAGAGGTTCTGTAAAGATCACCAATGAAAGTTTCTAGCTGTCAAAGACAGATGGGACTGTCTTTGGAAGGGAGCCATCTACTGCAGGTGATAGCCTGAACCTGGAGATTGGTAGAAATGTCTGGGAGAAGCAACACAGCTTACCAAGCTTGGCCACCCACCAGCAATTCTAGATGTAGTCGGAGCAGTTGAAGAATGAGATCCTCTTTCCTATGCAAGTCGGCAGTAGCTGTTTCATGCAACATCCTAGCAAAGGGCACCAAGGGAGTCCAAAGAGGAACCACACGCAGCCTGCTACTAGAGAGTGGGAGCCAGGGTGGTAGTGGGAAGAAGCGGTCAGTGTTGGGGATGAAGCCACCCTTAACTCTGAGGACCACTGAAAAGAGCAAGGCCAGGATGTATGGAGTAATGGAATCCTCTACAATCCAAGAGGAAAAACAAAATGTGGCATGTAGCTCTCGGCCTCCCTCATCTATGCTGAGAGACTGAGTCTAGCCCTGTGTTCTGTTGCAGTTCCTTGGTTTTGTGGTAATCTTATTACATTCTGTTCCTTCTCCGCTCCTCTGCCTGTTACACACACGCCTAAATCTATTGTGTTCCCATCCCTGCCTCAGGTGCTAGGCTAATATAAAGCCCACACAACCAATGTGTAACACATTGTCACAACCTACTCAGATGACCCTGCTTTGTCCTCAGGGAAGGTCCTATAACCCAGTGGCTGCCCTGTCCCACCCCCATACCATCCCTAGTCTCTGAGCTGCTATCAGTAGCTAACATCCTAGGGTTAAGAAATGTCTTCCTCATCTGCCTGTGGATTTCTGAGTCCTTACTAGGTGCTAGACTCCCCTCTTAGGGGCACTTTTGGCCCCATGTGTGGGAACCCCGAAGTGGTTTTATCACATATGCGTATGTGGTCATCATGTGGTGTGACCACAGCACTTCCAGGCCCCAGGCTGCTTCCCATGTACTGCCTACAACTAGGTCTTTCCTCCTCAGTGACCATGGATCGGATGGCTGAGGGTTGCAAAAGGTCAGAGAGTCACACTGTAAGTCCCACTACCTGAACAAAATTACAGCTTAAAAACTATTTATTTGTATGTACGTGGGTGTTTTGCCTTCATGCTTGTCTGTGCATCGCATCTGTGCAAAACTACAGCTCTTTTGCACCCTATCTTAGGTGGTTTCTTCAGTGGCCCAGTGCCTGGGAGGAATTTTTCATGGGACTCTGGTCCTTGAGATAAAACAGGAAGGTTTTGAGAGTCTGAATCTAGGAGGATTGGCTTTCTTCCCACTATTTGCTACAACTTAGATGGTAGATATTACCTCCTCTGTGCAGTCTATACAGATTGTTACTGTAGGCTTGGTCAGTGCTTGGATTCTTCTCATTGGTGAACCTGTTACTCCTCTTTCTTAACTCCCACCTGCTGTGGCTACTGCACTTTCCCACATAGAACCTGCTAGAAGGACCCAGATGATGATGATCAGCCCAGGAATGGATAGGAGACTTCCCTCTTCCTCCTGACTCCCATTCCAGACAGTGTCTTGTGTAGCTCAAGTTGGCCTCATTATTATGTAGCTGAAGCTGACCTTGAACTTATGATCTTCTTGACTTCACCTCCAAGTGCTGTAATTACAGCATTTGTACTTGTAGAAGGCTCTCCTCAAAGTATAAGAGCCTTCATCTTCAACAGAACAGCAGCAACTCTTTTTAGGAGCCCCCCCCCCCACGAGATGGGGCTTGTTAACTGTTGGCATTCCTGTAGGGAGTGGAGGAAGCTCTGAGCCAGTGACATCCTGATCGAATGTGTATTTTGTCAAGGACCCCCAGGCCACTTGACTCATAAGAAATTAGCGAAGACATTGCCCATATGGGCCAGGCACAAGAGAATTAGCAAACCTTTCCTGAGGAGTCAATGCACACATATTTATTAACAATTGAACAGCGTGTGCAAAGACTAGCAACTCTGGCTTCCTCCACTGGATGTGTACAGCCTGAGATTGCTCACCTACAGACTGCCCACAAGACTAGCCAGCCCCTCCCCCTGTGCTCACCTAATACATAGCCTGGTGGAACTCATTCTTTCCCCAAGTCAGGCTCTGGTAGAATCTTCCATTGTTGTCATGCTCTACACAGAAACAGTAAATGTTTGTTTGTGTCTCCCAGGGAAAGCATTCTTGTGATGGCAGCAGCATGTCTGTTCTCTCAGATCATGTCCACCCTTCACCATCTTGTTCAGGTTCTCCCCCCCCCCACTTCCCTCCACGCACATGCTGTGGGAAGTACAGCTCAGTATCCAAATACTTTCCATTTAGCACTGTGCTGTGTGACTTAGTCATCTGCCAAATAAGAGACTATGCCCAAGTTGCTTTCCATATCATAAATCTGACCTGAGTCTAACTCAAGCCTTGTATTTTTCTAATGCTAGGGATGGATTCTATTACATTCTTAGCTTATTTGTTTATTTATTTTTATTTTTTAATTTTAATTTTTTATTCTTGTTTGTTTGTTTGTTTTAAGGCAGGGTTTCTCTGTGTAGCTTTAGTCATCCTGGAACTTTCTCTCTCTGCAGACCAGGCTGGCTTCAAACTCACAGAGATCCACCTGCCTTTGCCTCTCAAGTGCGTTTGCCACCACTGCTTGTCTTATTTGTTTTTTGAGAAGGATCTATGTACCCTTAACTAGCCTCAGACTCACAGAGATCCACCTACCTCTACCTCCCCAGGGCTAGGATTGAAGGTGCAGTGCCTGACTCTTAGCTCACTTTAAAACAAAAATTCAAGGCATAGGCAGATGAATCTCTGAGGATTTCAAAAAGAGAAACAAAGGAAGAAAGAAAGAAAGAAAGAAAGAAAGAAAGAAAGAAGGAAAAAGGAAGGAAGGAAGAAAAATAATTCAAAGTAAATTATTTTTTTTTAGTGGGTTTGCTAGCCAGCCAAGCACACTGCTAACATGAAGTAGACACTGTCAGGCTGGTTGCTTTTGACCATGTTTGAATTGGCATGCATGCATGTTTCCAGGGGACCCAACAGACTCTCTGAAGCGAAGGTCAGAAGAGGCCAGTGGCCACAGGGAAAGGATCCCAGGGCACACCCACATCAGGTGAGCCCACCAGGCCTGCCTGCCCCAGCACCGGCCAGGGAAGCCTTCTGTTGTACCTCCTCTGCCTGGGTCCTCCACTGTCCTCCAGAGTACTGGCTCAGTGCATTCTTCTCCCCACACCCCACACAAGCTTAGTTTCCAGTGGTCTGGGACTTGATACACGGACTGTCTGAACAGTGAACAGAGGCCAGGATATCATGTTCCTAATGCCAAGTGGCCCCCCAGCTGCCACAGACCTCTCTGCCAGTTCTTTGCTACAATCTGCTGGCAGACATGAGGCCTGGCCCAGAGTGACAGGGACCGGGGACCAGGAACTACTGCCAGGCATGGAGCAAACATCACTCTCTAGCTCTCTGATTGAGGCCCCACACTGCCTGGACCCATCCTTTCGTCTGTATACTTATGTGTTGCATCTGAGATAAAAAAAAACACCCACAGCATATGCAGTTCCTATGCCCTGCAAACTGCCCTAGTTCTTAAGGCCTAAAGGATTCAGGATGCACTTCTTCATGGGGTCTTTCTTCAGAACCCCTGCCTGGGCCACTCGGATCTTTCTTTTTGTCCTCAGACATTATTCAAGTGACGGTAGACCTGCCTTACTCCTGGCCTTAGGGAGTGAAGACAGGAACCATGGCAGAATGTCCCCCAGCCCATGATAGACAAAAGTTTACAAAGGTTTAAAAAATAATGGGAAGGGGGATTCTAAGGAGCATCCCTGGTGGGGACTTTGAAGCACAGATCACTGGGATATAGTTTGAAAGCCTAAGGAATTTCCGTGCCTTTCAGAGTTAAAGGAATGTGTGTGCATCCTTGACCCAAACACCTCTTGGGTCATATTTCCAGAATTAATCTTCAATCTAATGCTGGTGCCTGGTACCACTTGGTTCAAATGATACATTTTTGTTTGTTTTGGTTCGGTTTTTTGAGACAGGCTTTCTCTGTGTTATAGCCCTGGCTGTCCTGAACTCACTTGGTAGGCCAGGCTAGCCTCGAACTCACAGAGATCTGCCTTCCTCTGCCTCCTGAGTGCTCAGATTAAGGGCTTGCAGCCCCACACTTGGCTCAAACTTTAGTTTTAGGTTTCTTAAATTATAAGTACCTTTTACGGCTCCTTGCAAGGAGTTTAATAGCGGCTACAGAAGGGGAAAATATCCTTAAACACTTGCTCCAGCTGTCACTCTATGGGGCACACTAGGGCCTAACAACGTTGATGGACCTGTCAGGGATACACAGCTATGACAAAATTGGGACAGGAATTGGAATCCTATGTCAAATCCAAGACTAGCCTTAACCCACTGAGGGAACCACCAATTCAGAATCTTCACAACGGCCTACATATTGGTATCTCCTTCCAAAGTCGTCACATCCAGAGGTAAACTCATAACTGCGTTTCAGCAGGCAAACTTCTGCTCCTGCAATTTGGTCATTACTACTGCACAGAGCTTAGCTTGGGGACAGCCAAGCAGAGGCTTCCGTGGAAAGTTCCGCGCACGCCGCCGGGGGCTTCAGCGCCCCCTGGCGGCCGCCCTCGCAGCGGCCAGGCCGCAGCTGGTCAAGGGTTTTCCAGCGCCTCCAAAGAAGCTTGCGGTAGCCATGAATCCTCCAGGGCGCCCCCGCAGCCGAGGAGATCAACTGGTCAGAAGTGTGTACGTCCTCGAGAAGTGGAGGGTCACGGCGGGACCACAGGCCCGGGGCTACCTCCGCACTACAACCCCCAGAGTTCAGCGCGCCGCTGCTGCCCGCGCGAGGCAGTGACGCAACTGGGACTGACAGTGGGAGGGAGACATGGTGGCCTAGGGTAATGACGCACTCTGCTGGCGGCAGAAGGGTGATCAGAGGTCAGGGTCTGTAAATCTAGGTTCCCTTCCTGAAGCGGGTTTGCCAAATTTCCTGTTGGGTAACTTTGAATTCTTGGTCTATTTAGCCTTAGCCGTGGCTAAACACTGTATCTCCTCAGCCTTGAGACCCTGGGGCCGCCACTATCAACGTTGCCCAGAGCGGCCAGGCCCTCTCTGTGTCTCTGTGGCTGACGTGAATTCTTGATTCTCTTGCCTCCGCCTCCCGAGGGTTGGGATTTCAGGTATGTGCCACCATGTCTTTCTCTTTGAAATGATTTCGGTTATCTAGGTAGATCCCTTTGGATAAAAGTTTGCCCCACTCGCTCTGGACCTTCTGTCCCAGAGCTGATGTCAATCAGTTGCAGATACGGCATTTAGAGGTATTTCCTTTTGTTTCCTAAAAACAAAGACATGTACCTGAATTCAAAACCAAGTGGCACCGACGAAGACGCCCGTCTCACACTCCATACTTAAAGTTGTATTATGGTGCCTGATATGGAGACTGGGTTATTTTTGTTCCAGGAGCAGGCATTGCATTCAGCTGTGGGCTCTGATTTCTTCTAGTTCTCAGTTTTTCCTGCACTCTCATGACCCTGATGCCTTTGGAGATTCCCTGACAGTTTTGCAGAAGTAGGTTTAGTGACATATGAGATCTGTCCAGCCATGTATGGCCCTTGTTCTGTGATGCAGACCAGGCATTGCATTATTCGGAGGCTGGTTGTATCTAGATGGTGATCACTGTCTAGCCACACAATCTCTGGCCACGCCCCTCATGAGGGCGCCTCCTTAGCAGGAGTTTCACTTTCATCGTCTAGGTCTCTGGAGCATCCATCCTGGAGCTATGGTCCACGCTTTCCTCATCCACACTTTGAGGGCCCCGAATTTGGAAGATGCAGGCCTTTGCCGAGTGCTCTACTCCTGTGTCTTTGGTGCTGAGAAATCACCCGACGATCCGAGGCCACATGGTGCAGAAAGGGACAGGCTCTTCCGCAAGGAACAGATTTTGGCGGTGGCCAGGTAATCATCATACAGCCCAGCCCCAAGCTTCATCAAACACAGAGGACAGGCAGGCAGGAAGACCAAAAATCCCAGTGTTTCCCCCAGTTGTCCACCATTGTTTATGAAAAGGAGCGAAAGAAAGAATGTTATTATTGTGGTGGTTAGTAATTACTGCACTGTGAATATGTTCTGGGAATTGTATGTATATTCTTTTAATCTTTACAGTCTTTTGAGGTGGCCGTGGTTATCTTCACATTACTGAATAGTAAACTAAAATGCAGAGTTTTTAAGGCACTTAACCCATTCAAGATTATGCGACTAAAAAGTATCATAATTGAGATTAGAGTATAGGCAGGCAGGCTCCTGTGCAGAGGAAGCATGCTTTACAATGGAGATTATAGGTGTGCATCCGGATACCTGGGTATACAAATGGCCTTAAAGCCGGTCTGCGAATGACCCTATCTAGAAGATGGTTGAGGAAGCAGCAGAGCGTTGGCAGTTGCACAGAAGGCACCTTTGACTTGGAGAAGGAAGCATGGTTGAGAGGTCAGACGGCCCCTGTCAGAGGAGGACTTTGTTCTCATCACTTACTTGCCTCTGTTGAGGAGGCTTCTGTGAGGCAGATGAAACAATACCTTACTCCCTAGTCCTTTTCCTAGCCTGACTCTGTGTCCCTGGACAAATGACTTAAGCATTCTAAGCCTAAGTTTCCTTACCCAAGATATGAGCTATCAGCAGCTCCCAGATACATTGGAGGTTGTGACATTGACAGAGGTGTGTGAGTGTGTGTTTGTGTGTGTGTGTGTGTGTGTGTGTGTGTGTGTTGGGGGGGGGGTTGGGTGCCTTGTTGGTATTACCAGACTTCCCGGCTTGCCAGACCGACCTGACTTCTCTTCCAGACAGGTGGAGTCACTGTGCAGGCTGCAGCAGCAAGCATCTGGATGGTCGTCCACAGACCTACAGCCTCAGTTCTCGGCTGAGCCTGTGTCCCTGCACGAGGCCCCTCATGGAGCCTTCCACCTGGCAGCCGGGGACCCTTTCCAGGAGCCACGGACAGTGCTATGGCTGGGTGTGCTTTCCTTAGGGTTCGCCCTGGTGTTGGATACCCATGAGAACCTGCTGCTGGCTGAGCGCACGCTCAGACTCTTGGCTCGCCTCCTTCTTGACCACCTCCGGCTGCTGACACCAGGTACCAACTTCTTGTTGCGGACTGACCGTATTGAGGGAATCCTCACCCGCTTCCTGCCACATGGGCAGCTGCTTTTCCTCAATGACCAATTTGTCCAGGATCTGGAGAAGGAATTTTGTGCTGCTTGGCCCCGCTGACCCCTCACCAGAACGAGGCTTCTTGAAATGACAAAGAGTAAGGGTAAAGATTGCATACTGCTAGGTGGAGTTTGGCATCTGCCTCTTGCCCAGCCTGCTCCCTACTCTGATGTGTGGCCACACTCAGGACATATGGATTGGACAGGCCCGCAGGAAGGGACCTGGGTAGAAGGCTGTCTGTGCCTGATCTCAGGCCACTGGAATTGTAGAGCATCCTGAACCTGGAGCTGCCCCGTGGCCTCTTAGACTGCAGTGTCCACCATGCTAGTCCTTGATTCCTCTTCCTTCCAGTCCTACCAGCTGTCAGTACTGGAGCAGTGTAGCGCCTGCCGAGCTCACCTCAGTCCGTAGCCTCAGCACAAAAGGAGTCTCTGAGATCCACTTCAAGGTTGGGGAGCTGGGCTGGTCCCTGCCTTTGCATATCAGCAAGGAATTTGTCAGCAAGGCCCGTTCTGCATCCAAGTCCACCACAGTTCAGAGCAGGAGGATTCTGTGGCTCCTATGTGCCAAGCCTGTGTCTGCCAGGAGAGCTGAGAGAACAACAGCTTTTCTTGTCTACTGGCCGGCAAGTGCCAGGCTTCTGGCCCAGGTAGTGCCTTATTTTGAATTAAAAACAATGGCGGTCTGATCTTGTCCTATTTGTGCGACCTCTCATGAGTGAGCATCTGCCTGGGTGACCCGGTCTCCTCCCTGCTGCTGGCTCAAGTACCTTCTAAGAAGCTTTCCTGGCAGGCTCTCTCCTCAGCTGAGCCATCTCACCAGTACATGATGTATTTCTTCCAAAGTAAACCGAAGCCCTTTTTGATTTCAGAAATATTTTCTCAACTTAGGTCATTAGGTAGCTATGGTGTTGATTGTTCCATTCGGCCAATCCAGTTGCAGAGTAGGTGGATCGCCCCAGCCTGCCACCTGTTGCTAATCTCTCCCCACCCTAAGTGTGGCAGATATCAGAAAGCTGCAGAAAAGAAAAGTTACTTCTGGAAGATAGATCTCTTATTGACGACAAGTAAGGAGCCACAGAACAGTTCTACAAGGAAGGCACAGTTGTTCTTAACCAAGGAGGATGCCTGCCGTATGCAAAATGAGGCTTACCTGAGTCCCACATCTCTGCCCTCTGGGTAGTTCCAAGTCATCCATCCCTCAGAGTAGGATCACATAGCAGTGTCTGAAGAGGGCTGCTCAGGGCCACCCCGGCATCTCAAGATCTCATGTAACATTTGTGTCTCCGAGACATCAGCTCTACATTTCTGTTTCTATGGCTTTGTTGGTCTCACTGCAGTTTCAGAACATGTGACTTTTCTTTCTGCCTCGCTCTCTTCAGCATGTAACACATGCTATTTCCACTGATGCTGAGTCACAGAGAAACAAGCATTTGGTTACAGCAGACTGTTACAAACATTTAGGGAGATAGGATCTTACAGAATAACCGAGCCCCAAAATATCTCATAATTGATTATTATAGAATCCTTGTACTTATCACTTATCAAACACTATAATGAAATACCCAAGGTTATAATGAAATTAAAGAAAAGAGGTTTATTTAATTCCTAGTTTTGAGATTCAAGTATGTTACTGGCATCAGCTTGGCTCTGGTGATGTCCTCATGGTGGGTGGAAATTCAGTGGTAGGAATATGGGCAGGAAGAGAATGATAGAGAAGAAGAGAAGAGAGAGCCAGACAGGAACCAGCCATGACCTCATAGTAAGCACTAGTAGTAGCTAACAGCTATAGGTGCTTTATATCCATAGTCTTATGTTATAAGAGCATATTTGTACATCTTTGGAAGGAAAATACACATATTCCCAAGTACTAGTTTGTTCTGAGCTAACCCTCAATCTTGATGTCTCAGAATGAATGCAAATGTTTCAGGTTAGCCTTTGTGTAGGTGAAAACTCCCTGTATCACACACACACAAAATGAGTCTCCAATTCAAGGCCAACCACTTGATTGGGACTAGACTGGACTTTAGAGTGATCAGTTGAGCTTTTGTTTCCCTTTCCCATATAATCACCCTGCTAAATATAAAAGGAAGACCCTTGGAGGCTGATAATCCTATCAGAGTGAGCTCTGAATGGAGTGCAGTTGAAAGACGCCCCTCCCCTTTCTAAAGTTTATGTACATGAATGAATGTTTAGTGTGTGTGTACAATGCCCCCAAAGGTCAGAAGAGAGTGCCTGAACCCCTGGAACTAGAGTTGCAGACGTAGGCCCTGGGAACCAAACCCAGGTCCCCTACAAGAAGAGAATGTGCTCTTTACTGCTGAGCCACCTGTCCAGCCCCAAGATTCATTTCTTGTCTCTGTGCATTGGCATCTGTAAGTGTCCAGCAGCAATGAGCTCTGGATTCAGATATTTGGATTGCCACAACCACCTCTGAAAGGCCCGCTACCTCTCAGTTTCACACTTAGGATGGGTTGAAACACCAGTAGTACAAGCATGAGTACCCGAGTTTGAACTCCCAGAACCATGTAAAGCCTGGCTCAGTGGCCTGCATCTGAAATTCCAGAGCTTCTGTGGTTAGGCAGAGGCAGGATGACACTGCACCAGCTCACCTGATGTACATGGTGGCAAAGAACACAGAAGAAACCCTGTTTCAGACAAAGTAGATAGCAGAATGGACTCCCAAGATTGTCCTCTGACACATCACACAAATAATTCCTTAATTTAAAAAGTTGTCATTTAAAGCTAGAGTGGAAGGTCAGGCCCTGAAGTCAATCCGGAGTCCTCCAGAAAACTCGATGTGGTTGAGGGTGTATTGCTAAGTAGCCTGTCTACATAGCAAGACCTGATCTCAAAATAATAAAGAACAATTAAATACATGTACAGTGTCTTTTCTGTGATGTAGCTACATAGATATCCATGGGCTTGGTAGACACCAAGGATGGACCTCTCCTTATGCCCTAGACACTTTTAAGAACCAGTATAAAGTCTGTCTTGTAATGTCAGCCCAAGCAGTAGCCCCTTTGGTCATTGCCCGCTCTCTCCCTTGAGTGAGAATGGTTCAGTTTATCAAACTGTCTTCTGTACCACAGTCTGTAATCACTATGCACTTCATGTCTCTTTCAAATTAATTCGGGAGAGGGTGTAAGGAGCAGAACAGAGCAAGAACCTGGTGACAGTTTCTATTTCTAGAACATTACCATTTGTGACAGACATTCTATGCTGTGTGGCAGATAGTTTCTAGGAAATTCTTGGGGCTGGGAACTCTGAAATTTCACCATGTGCCAACCTTTTCCCCTTGAGTACTGGAAACAACCCAGAGCCTTATTTATGCTTGGCAGGTGTTGTACTGAGCTGTACTCCTAGCCCTGTGAAGGGATTTGCCTTTCTCTTGGGTTTCAGAAACAACAAGCTCAAGGGTAGTGGTCCCAGGAGAGCAAGTTTCCTTCCACTGCGTGCTCTAGATGAGGCGAGAGCTATAACGGGACATTTCTACACACACACGATTTCCATCCTGAGGGGAGGCAGGTGAAAAGAGGGGCCAGAACTCCTCCCTCTCAGGGACAGTCACACAGTCATCTGATTTATTGTGGCAAGGTCAGAGTAATTTCAACCTGTCCTTGCCAGCTTAAAGGGCCATGAGTGGAGCAGCAAAGATTCCATCTGAGGTTGGAGAGAGGTTGCATCTAGGCACTGCTTGGGCTCTTGATGGACTCCAAATGGTATTAAAAGCCTTAGGCAGTCCTCCATTTCATGCCGTCCTGGGATGTCTGTGTGATGAGAACAAAGGGCTGGCAGGCAGAGCAAACTTCAGCCTCAGAGGGACCCAAGCAGAGCTGACAGTGAAGACAGAAGCACAGACCTAGCAGTTTCCTAGGTACAGAAATAGTAAATTAGTAAATATAAAGAGAAGAAAGATGCTAACCACTTTAAGGGCTACATAAAGCCTTCACGGCCAGGCATAATTAGATATAAACAGTCTGTGCAAAGACCTCAAGCCATCTGGAAATGCCAAACTAGACAACAAAAGGACAATGGGGAACAGGATCACAGTGCCTATGCCTGATCACTTAGACATTAAAAGTTGGGATAAGAGCCAAGCACCTTTGACCCCAGCACTCAGGTGACAGAGGTAGGCAGATCTCTGAGTTCAAGGCCAGCCTGGCCTACAGAGCAAGTTTCAGGACAGTCAGGGCTACACAGAGAAACCCTGTCTTGAAAAACCAAAACAACAAAAAGTGGGGATCAGTACCCCTACAGGTTGGAATGTTAGGTACCCCCTGGCCAAGGAGTCAAAGTGAATTTCCTTAGTAACCTGACTGACAGACATGGTTAAGCTGCCCCACAGGTTTCGAGGTCAAGAGTGCTCACCTGAAACAGGTGGGCACATTTCCATCATCCCAACGGGGAGGCTGAGGCAGGAAGAGTATGCGATTCAGGCCCAACCAGGATACAATGTGAGCTCAAGGCCATCCTTAGCTCCTGTTGAGACTGTCTCAAAAAGGAACATATAAATACAAAATTAACATCCCACATGATGGGGAGAGGGCTTAGAGCACTTAGGAGAAACTGAGTTGAATTTAGCCATGAAAGAAAGAGAAAGAGGTTGGGGTGGGGGAGGGAAGCGGGGACAAGGGGAGGAGGGGAGGAGGGAGGGAAAGGAAAGGAAGAACGGGAAACCTTAGACAAGTCGGAAGAAAATGTTTTGAAGGGTTTGATCTGTTCTCTGAGGAAGAGAACAAGGCAGTATACCTAAAGAGCCACACAGCCTAAGAGACTGAAGACCTAATTCAAAGCACAGTGGGACGGGCGTGGTCAGGGTTCCACCTGCTTTCCCGGGTGCACAAATAGAATTCAGGAGGCTCTGCAAAGTTGGATGGGCAAATGCATCGTGCGTTCCACAATTCTCTAATTGAGATGGGTACTTCATTTGTTCTTGCTTGATGCCTGCAGGTTTGTGACCAGCCACTGTGAGGGCAAATGAAATGGAAGCTTCTCTATGTGAGGATGTGTCACTGGGCTACTCTCACTGAAAGGTGTGCCCTGGGAAGCAGACCTGGGGTCTCTTTAGGCACTAGGAAAACCAGTCTCCAGATTTCAGGGTGCCTTACCACACCTGTAGTGGTATAGTCTGTACAGACACCGTGGGCTTCAACATCAATTCAGGCCCCTGCTATAAGGCAGGTGGAGCCTAGACAGCCACAAATATTGATGTTATTTCCACAATCTGAGACTTAGTCAGCAAGAGAAATGGAATTCTCCAATTAAGAGACAGGACACTGAGGTTTTCTGCCAAGAGGCAGCTTTTGTCATGCTGGTGCTGATTCAGCCAACTCACATGTAAAGGCTGAACCCTGAGCACAGTGGGGCTTCACCTTACGCACAGGTAGCCCTTTGTCCCTTATGTAGTAGCAAACATTTCACTGGGTATGCCCTGGTTATAGGGCTGTGACACTAAGGCTACGTGAGAGGGACACATTGCCATGACATTATGGCATTGAGGTGGCTGGGATGTCATGCCTGCACTGATACTGATTAAGCCATGTTTTCTTTTCATGGTTCTGCGAAGGCCCTTACTGTGGTTGTAGAGTCTACCCAGACACTGTGCATATACCTTAGCTGATAATTCTATTATAATATGACAGAAGCTTTTGGTATCTTTCTATAAATTTAAAGACATTACTCTGGCCTATGCAGTTTTCCAGATAGCTCCAGAAAACACTGGTTCAAACAAGGTGACCCACCCACCCTTCACAGGATCGGTACAGCAGAAAACCTGCACGTAAAAGACCCTTGTGCTCATGCCTCTGGAGGCCCTTCTACAAGCGGCTCCCACTGGCATCCAATGTCAGTCGGTGTGTATAGAACTTTCTCAAGGGCTCTTTATCTGTTATTTCCGCACACCCTCTTTGTGATGCTGGGCTTGAATCTGGGCCGCCACCGAGCCACGCCTTCCTGCTTCACTGCTTCTGTGTTTTCCCTTGAGACAGGGGTCCACCTAGAGGTCTGGTTGAGTTCCTTTCTGGATATTGGAGCTGCCTTTTGCAGTTTGAGGAACTGAAGTTTCCTTCACACACACCTTACTGCCCTTCCTTCCTGACACACACCTGACTCTTCCTCCTCCTCTTCTTCCTCCTCTTCCTCCTCCTCCTCCTCCTCCTCATCATCATCATTTTCGAGACAGGGTTTCTCTATATAGCCCTGGCTGTCCTGGAGCTCACTATGTAGATCAGCCTGGCCTTGAACTCACAGAGATCCACCTGCCTCTGCCTCTCAAGTGCTGGGATTAAAGGTGTGTGTGCACCACTATGCCAGGCTTCATGTGTTATTCTTATCTTAAAAATTAACTAGAAAATTTGGAAAACAAGGCTAACCAACCAAGAGCACTCCACAAAACAAAAGGTATAAAAGTCAAATGTAGGAATTTTAATTAATTAATTAATTTTACAAATAAGAAACTCCAAAGATGTTAGTGGGGTGGCACACACCTTCAGTCCTAGTACTTGGGAGGCAGAAGTAGGCAGATCTCTGAATACAAGGCCAGCCTAATACAACTACACAGCAAAATTCTGTCTCAAAACAAACAAACAAACAAACAAAAAAAAACAAACCAGGCAGTGGTGGACACCTTTAATCCCAGAGGCAAGTGGATGTCTTTGAGTTTGAGGCCAGCCTGGAATACGCAGAGAAACCTGTTTTGAAAAACCAAACCAAACAAAACAAAACCCTAAAAACTCAAAGGTTTGCAAGCCATTTCTTAGAGATGCCTGTACCTTTTCACCCCGTACTTTATCACACCAGGGTGGTCTGACATCACCCCTTGAGAGGGTGAAGGGCATCTGTCCTTAGTTTGAACTGGCCTCTTGACTTGATTCAGTCCACTACAAGGTGGCAGAAATGATACTGTGCCCATTTAGAGTCAAAGTCTCATGGATTACTGTCAAGAAGAATGCCTGTCTCAGCCTGAAGGAGGGCGAGAAGCTATGTACGGGAATACAGCCATCGCTGGGCTGGTGGGATGGCTCAGCGGGTAAGGCTGCAGGAACCTCAGGACCTAGATTCAATCCCTTTAACCCACATAAAGATGAAAGGAGAAAACTGTATATGGTTTCCTCTGACCCTCATACACACAAACACATGAACACACACACTCTCTCTCTCACATACACATGCACACACACACTCTCTCTCACACACACATAGGCATACATGCATGCATGTACCCTTCCCACAATAATAAATAAGTTATATATAATAACTTATATTATATATTAATATATACATAAATAAATTAATTAAAAATTAAGAGAGCCATTCCAGCTGAGTTCATCTGTGACTATCATGATGTTCCTAATAGAAGAGGCAACTGACCTCAAAGGTATGGGTGAACCCAAGTATCATGTAACAATCTCTTTGAGCTAAAACATTCACTGTTAGAAGCTTATCAAGACACAGAATGTTTAGCCAAGGGTTAGGTAGAGTTCGAGGATTCCTGCAGCAGAGAAGGAGGAAGGATTGAAGGAGCCAGAGTGTCAAGGACATCACAAGAACACTGCCCACAGAATTAAGTAAGCAGGGCTCGTTGCGGCTCACAGAGACAGAAGCTACAATCAAGGAACCTGTGCAGGTCTGACCTTGATCCTCTATAGACATATCTTGGTTGTTCTTGTGGGACTTCTAACAGTGTGTGGGGGAAGTGTCTCTGACTCTTTTGTCTGCTTTTTGGGACCCTTTTCCTTGTACTGGATCGCCTCATCCAGCATGAGCGTATGTACCTAGTCTTATCGTATTTTGTTATGCTATGTTTGGTTGATATCCCTAGGAGGCCTGCCCTTTTCTGAAGGGAAATGGAGGAAGAGTGAATCTAGGGAAGAGGGGAGGTGTGGGGAAGGGACTGGGAGGAGAGGAAGGAGAGGAAACTGTGGTCAGAATGTAATGTATGAAAGAAGAATGAGAGAGAGAGAGAGAGAGAGAGAGAGAGAGAGAGAGAGAGAGAGAGAGAGAGAGAGAGCAAACGAACACAAGATGGGCTGGAAAGATGGCTCAAAGTTTAGGAGCACTGGCTGTTCTTTAGAGGACCCAGGTTCAATTCCCAGAATTCACACAGCAGCTCACAAATGGTCATAGTTCCAGTTCCAAAGGATCCAAAACCCCTTTCTGGCCTCCTTATGTGCCAGGCAGGCACATAGTTCATAGACATACATGCAGGCAAAACACTCATAAAATTTTTAAAAATTAAATGCACAGGATATTCTAAGACAAGATGAAAGTGCTCTGTTAAACAAATAAACAACTCAATGTTTTCAGGAAGTCCCTGAAACTGACTAGGCTCACTAGGCCTCTTTGTCCCCAAGCATACATAAGCTATAAGGACTGCTTATAAACTGAGCTGCCTAGAGGAGATTCACACCTTATGAACTGCCTAGAAGAGATGCTCTCTAGGCTTTTGAGCTGCCAGAAGGCTATGCAGTGTGCTCCATGTTCCCAGCTTTCTTGAACTGTCACCCATGCTGGGAGAACTTTGATGATGAAGCTGCCTTTGAGTTCCTTTCTGTAAGTAACCCCAATAAAACTCACTGACTCATCAAGTTGGACTTAAGTGGTATCCTTACTTTAGAGTCTTAAGTTTAGACTGTCATAGACGCCTTATCTGAGGTGAGTAGATGAGAACTAACGTCCACGTCTCCCCAGGAATAGCACCGTACCACACCAAGTAAACCCAGAGCTGCTGCAGGAAGGCCAGCCCCACATCACCAACACAAACAGTGAAAGAAGTGAGAGGTGCCACTGATCTAGCCAGTTCCTCTACCTTCCTCCAGGGTGAAGTGCCACACCCCCCCCAAACTTCCTGGCAGCTGCAACTGTAAATGTGAAGTGAGTTAATAATTAGATACCGCCTGAGCTATTCAAGGGACAGAGGCAAGCTTCCTGCTGTCACTTGATAACAGGACACGGTGACAGCATTTATGCCTCTTTTCCTCAGTGTTGAAGAGGCTTCTCAGAAGCCATTCCCATGGCAGGAGCCATCTCCATGTTTGAACAAGGTTTTTATGAGTTTTTGTTTTTATTTTATTTTGATACTATTTCAGAAAGCTCTCTCTCTCTCTCTCTCTCTCTCTCTCTCTCTCTCTCTCTCTCTCTCTCTCTCTGGTTTTTCTTTTTTTTTTGTTTTGTTTTTGTTTTGTTTTGTTTTTCGAGACAGGGTTTCTCTGTGTAGCCCTGGCTGTCCTGGAACTCACTTTGTAGACCAGGCTGGCCTCAAACTCAGAAATCCTCCTGCCTCTGCCTCCCAAGTGCTGGGATTAAAGGCGTGTGCCACCACTGCCCGGCTCTTTTCTTGTTTTTTTTTTTAATTGGTTTTTTGATACATGACGTTTCTCTGTGTAGTTTTGGTTGTCCTGGAACTCACTCTGTAGATCAGACTGGGCTTGAACTCACAGAGATCCACCTGCCTCTGCCTCCTGAGTCCTGGGATTAAAGGCAGGCACCCCCCACTGCCCAGCCTTGATAATATTTTTGAGAAAAGGTCAGACTATGTACCTCAGATATCCTTAAATTAAACCCATGATCTCCCTGTCTCAGCTTTACAAGTGCTGGATTTACAGGTGCATATTACTGCAACAATGTGCTCTCGAATCCATTCAGGTGGCAGTGCCCTGACTCTCACAATTCCACAGCCCACTAAATTTGTGCATTAAATTTGTCGACTGGAAAAACCCGTGTCAAGTGTTGGTGAGGAAGTGAACCAAGCTCCCACCACACTGCTGTTAGGAGCTGCTATGTAGCCTCTTTGGAGAACTCTGGAAACTGCTGATAAAGCTAAATGCAGCGTAACTCAAGGGAAATGAGCACATAATCCCACAGACAGACTTCTTGTGAATGTTCATCGCAGCGTTGGCCCTGTCCACCCAAACCTGAGAGAGTCCAAATGGTCCAGTAAAAACAGAAGGCATGTGTACATGAGAGATGGCTCTGTGGTTGAAAGCACTCACAGTGAACCCCTGAGGACCTGAGTTTGGACCCCAGCACACTCAGAACAAGTTGGGTGTGGTCTCATCTCTGCCTCCTCTTCTTGAGCCAAATCACCCGCTCATCGTCATCCCTGGTTGAAATAACCCAAAGGATCAGGTATAGTCTTCAAACACTCACCTTCCAGTGACCCACTTCCTCCAGCTAGGTTCCATATCTAAAGTTTCCAGAACTTCCTAAAATAACTCCATTCGTTGGCTGGGGTCTGAGAGAGTTCAAAAGCTAGAGGGGGAATTACACATTCCATTCCTTCATAGTGATAGAACCAGAAAAAAAGATAGGAGTTAGGTAGGGAGTTAGGAGCTTGATAGGGCCAGCATATGTGTAATCTCGGCATGTGGAAGGCAGAAGTAGATGATCAGAAGTTCAAGGTGGGGTCACAGGATGGCTCAGTTGGTAAAGGCACTTGTTGTCAAGTCTGAGAACCTGAGACTGATCCCTTGGACCCACATGTTGGAGGGAGAGACCTCCTCCAGCTTGTCCTCTGGTCTCTGTCAGGTCCAAAAGAAAAAACTCCAAGCACTGCAAAACATGACAAGCCTACTGACTCCGTCCAATTGATGGTCTATGCTCAGCTCAAGCTAGACTATAGAAGGATTTTTGGCAGATGGATCAAAGTCTATCAGTCAGCATTCCTCCGGAGTCTGTGAAATGGGTTTCTGCCTGTTAGAAAGGGTGGCTTCCCTTGACATATACCTGTGGTTAAATACCAAAGCCCAAAGCTAACCTCCAGGCTCCTCCAAGCCCTAGTGACATTGACCTGTTATTGAATATCAAAAGCCCCATGCTAGCCTCTGGTTCTGCTCACAGCCCCCTCCTACCCCACTATGCCAACTCCCAGGATGTTCCAGGTTGCAGCTCATTCCCCTTCTCAGAGGCTCTGCTCTCCTATCATGTCAAGGATATGACATGATAGGAGAGCACCTCCCCACTGTTCTCTCCCCTTGCTTCTCTCTGCTGTTTTCTCTGCTCCTAAGAGATGGCCCCAGCAATGGCCAGTCTGTTTCTTTCTCTCTCTGCTCTGGACTCTTCCAGGTGCTTGTGAATGCATGCTCTCTCTCATATTTACAATAAAAACCTGCCAAACCATAGAGGAGTGGTCATTTCTGTGGTTTCTTCACTGTGTCCTAGCTTGCAATCTCTACATACACACTGTAGAGCATGGGCAAGCATTCCTACACACACACACATACACATACACACACTCATTTTTCATAAATGAAGAATTTAAAAGAGAAAAGAAGTTCAAGGTCATCCTTTGTTACATAGCAAGTTCATAAATATCAAGTTTGAGGCCACCCTGGGCTATTTGAAGACCCCCCCCTTTTTTTTTAAAGTGTTAGGGAGAACTGTCTAGAATATGGAACATTCTAGATTTTTTGAGGGGGCAGATTTTGAGACAGATTTTCTCTGTGTAGCCCTGGCTGTCCTGGAATGTGCTCTGTAGACCAGGGAGGCCTCAAACTCACAGAGATCTGCCTGTCTCTGCCTCTTGAGTGGTAGATTTTTATCTGAGTGCTGCTACATAGGTATTTACTTGGATAAAAAGCAAGTGCTAGGGGCTGGGGAGACATGAGTTAAAATCTCCAGAGTGCATGTAAAAGCCAGCTGTGGCAGTGTGTGTCTGTGATCCTGCATATCTACAGCAAGATGGGAGGCAAGACGGGAGACAGAGACAGGAGAATCCCTGGAAGCCTGCAAGCTAGCTAGCCTGGAGCATATAGCAGCAAACAAGAAAGGAGAAAGAGAGACCCTGCCACCAAACAAGGTCAAAGGTGAAGCTGACACCTGAGGTCATCCTCTGAGTTCCACACATGTGCTGTGGCATGCATTTGTCACACACACACACACACACACACACACACACACACTTACATGAAAATTGGTATGACTCACTGAAGGTAAATTATGCTTCAAACAGCCAAACCTTCTCATGCATGAAATATCCAGTGACTTCTAATTCCTGAACTGAACACCTGACCCTGGGGGAAGGGCTCTAAACCAACAGGTAGCAAGGGGACTGAGGGCATGTCCAGCAGTACGATGGGAAGTTGGAACCCTGGAGAGGCACGACCAGGGAAAGGTTCTTTGCATAATATGATTGGCTTCTTGGCTTACATTCACCCATTCACACTGCAGCCAACTGAGCAGAACAGAAGTAGTCAGGTCTCTGTTAATAACAGTGGAGCTAGTTGTAGGATGGGCAGGTATGGGGCGATGCACCCTCACCTGGGATTGCAGCCATCCCCTCCTGTCCTCCCCCAGTGACAAGTGAAGTGTAAGGGTGACTGAAAGGGAGCTTCACAATGCAGCTTCCATGAGCTCATTATGTTGGGTTGGCTTTTTGTGGTGCTGCAGCTGTTTTGAGGTCACCTATAAGTAACCCATTACCTGTGCTCTGTAAGTGACCAGGAAGCTCACTGGCTCACGACACTGGACTTTGGTGGTAATGATTTCTTTGGTCTATGATTGATGTCCTGTTCATGTCTCCTAAGGAAAAGTTGACGGCATTAGGGGAGGGCTGTGGATTTTAACAACTCTCTCCTTCATCTTCTTTTTGTAAGTATGGGATCTCATCAGACAGCTGGCTGTGAACACAAGATGTTTCTGCCTCAGACTCTCAAGTGCTGAGATTATAGGTATAGGCCACTATATCCAGGTATAAACGGTATCTTAATCTATTTTCTTTTTCTACATTTTTTTCCTTTTTAGATTTTTTTAAAATATTATGTCTCAGTGTTTTGCCTGCATGCATGTCATGGTGCCTGTGGTGGTTAGAGGAGGGTATTAGACTGATAAAGCACTATGACCAAAAGCAACTTGAGGAGGAAAGGGTTTATTTGGCTTACACTTACCCAGCACTGTTTATCATCAAAGGAAGTTAGGACAGGAACTCACACAGGGCAGGAACCTAGAGGCAGGAGCTAATGCAGAGGTCATAGGGAGGTGCTGCTTGCTGGCTTGTTCCTCATGGTTTGCTCAGATTGCTTCGTTATAAAACCTAGGGCCACCATCCTAGGGGTGGCACCATCCACAATGGGCTGGGCCTTCCCCTATCAGTTGCTAATTAAGAAAATGCCCTACAGCCGGGCGGTGGTGGCGCACGCCTTTAGTCCCAGCACTTGGGAGGCAGAGGCAGGAGGATTTCTGAGTTCGAGGCCAGCCTGGTCTACAAAGTGAGTTCCAGGACAGCCAGGGCTACACAGAGAAACCCTGTCTCGAAAAAAACCAAAAAAAAAAAAAAAAAGATTAAAAAAAGAAAAGAAAATGCCCTACAATCAGATCTTATAGAGGTATTTTCTCAATGTAGAGTTCTTCCATTCAAATGACTCTAGCTTGTGTCAAGTTGACATAAAACTAGCCAGCACAGGAAGGCTCCTGCTAGCTCCTGCACTCTATCTTAGGGGTTCTTCACCAGACATTTCTATTACACACACATGCACACACACACACACACACAGAGAGAGAGAGAGAGAGAGAGAGAGAGAGAGAGAGAGAGAGAGAGAGAGAGAGCGAAAATAAAGAGGCTAGCAGCTAGGAGTGTGCCTTACTGGTAGAGTGCTTTTCTCTGCCATTAAGTAGTGTTGTTATGGGAAGGTCTCAGGTTGCTCTGACTGGATTCCCAGCAGCAGCCTTGGTTCCTGTGCACCCCAAGGACAAGAGTTCAGATATGACACAGTAGTATACAAACATTCAAGACTAATTAGAAGCAAGGAAGCATGAGACACCCTTTTGCTAAAGAGTGGGCTAGCCCAGCAGCCGGGAGACCCTGACAGGCAGGGGGCTTATACTCTTCTGTGTTGTCTCCTCTTCATGCCTTCCCCTGGGTGGGCATTCTTTCCTCAGAAAGCCATTTTACCCATAATTCACTCTGTTATAACTAGATGGGTAAGGATATGCATAGGAATACAAGCACTCCTAAAGTTCAAAAGCTTGCTGGAGACAAGGGTAACAGCACACTGCATACACTTTGGAGGAAGTCTTGAAGTGGCTTTAATCTGATCTAGTTAGCACAGGGCCACTGTCATTCATTGTCCCTTATCTGTTTGGGGTCCTAGGGTGCTCCATCCAGAGTCAGCCTCAGCTATCATCTTTATCCTTACCACCAGGTCACCACCATTATGTTCCACTGTGCTTCAGGCAGAGCCTTGAGCTGGCTCACAATGTTCTTTATGTCCTATCGTTGGAGGCCAATTGGTCAGTCCCTCCAAGAACTAACCTCCTGCATAACAGTTTCCTGCAGAAACTGGGCCCCCGAAACCCTTCATGGAATAGAGGTAACAGCTTTTCTGACTACTTCTCAGTAAGGGTGTCATTATGATAGGTGCCTGAGGCCTGAGGTTCCTCTGGGGAGGGCTGGTCCAGGAGCACTCTATAGAAGAAGGTGGTCATGGTGGTCAAGGTTTGGTACCTCTGGTCAGAATCACTTGAGGTTTTAGGTCCCAGAATCTAGACAACATCAATTATACCAGAAAGTTAAATAAAAAGGACCCAAGACGCAAGGCAAAATTAAAACAGGAAGAAATGAGCTATTGGTACAAGTAACAGCTAATTTTGTTGATTAGAAAATCCCATAGACAATTTGCCCCATTCTGGAGTAGAGCACATCTCAGGATCTGGTCCAGAAGAGGCGACCCAACATGTTGGTTGCATAACCATTTGAAGCTTTCAGGAGAGAATTTTAACTAGCTATTGAAGGAGGCGGGGTCTGAAATGTACAGCTACATACCGAGTCTTGTTGATGGACAACAGGGAACAACTTTCACCATACCCACTGAAACAATGATAGAAAAATATATTTTAAAAAATATGCATGAGTGTTTGCTTGCATGTTTCTCTGCATATCACTTACATGCCAGGATCCAGAGGAGGTCCAAAATGGGCATCGGATCTCCTGGAACTAGAGTTACCAAAGGCCATGAGCTGCCCTGTGGGTGCTGGGAACCAAACCCCAGTGTTCTGCAAGAGCAGTAAGTGCATCGAATCTTGACCATAAGGAACTTTATAACCATTATCATTACACACAGACTGATTTCAGTCCTGTCTGCCACACGTTTGTGACTCACACTTTTTACATTATTTTTTTATCTCCTACTTATTAGTTCCTATTTTTTGTGTTACTATCTTTTATTTCTTTAAAAAAATTACAGTTTTTTTTTTTTTTTGGTTTTATGAGTCAGGGTTTCTCTGTGTAGCCCTGGCTGTCCTGGAACTCACTCTGTAGACCAGGCTTGGCCTCGGACTCAGAAATCCGCCTGCTTCTGCCTCCCAAGTACTGGGATTAAAGGCATGCACCACCACTGCCGGGCTTTACAGTTTTTTTTATGCATATGGGTGTTTTGCCTGCATTATGTCTGTGCACCATGTGTGTACATTGCTATAGCATGCATGTGGAGGTTAGAGGACAACTATTAGGGCTCAGTTCTCTCCTTGCACCACAGGGTCTGGGGGTTGTTTTTTTAATTTTTTTTATAAAAGTCTGAGAATCATAGGATGTTGCATTCTTGCAACAGTTGGTCCGGATAACAGAGCTTCCAGCCACCTTGGATAGGAAATTACCTTGAAAGCAAGAAAATAGCCCCAAATCCTGACCTATTTACACTGTAATTCAAAAGGCATCTGTCCATCCGAAGAACTGAGGAAGACAGCACCTGGTCACTTTTCCTGGAGTGCCAAAGGGAAGAGAGAACAAAATCTGATGCTGCAGGTGGGATGGACACTCACTGCTGAGACCAGGGAAGACAGGCTGGACCTAGGGACTTGTCCTGTCCGGAACATGCATAGACTTGCTTAGATGAGCTACCATTGCATGCTGCACTGTTCACTGGGAATGGGAATTGGCAAGAGACAAAAAACTTTTCTCCCCCAGTGTGGTTATCGCTCGCATTTAGGAAGATGGAAAAGCCACCAGAGAGGAATATTTGGTTTTGGAAGGCTGCCGTCTAACATTGTAATGCTTAAGATCCTCTAGTAGTCTCTGTGATATAAGCTATGATTGTGTTTAGTTTCCCTCCCCACAGAATAAAAGAACTGATTTGTTTATTTTTATTTTATGAGTATAGGTAGGTACCTGCATGAATATTATCTGTACACTACTTGTGTGCCTGGTGCCCACAGAAGCCAAAAGAGTGTATTCAATCCCCTGGTACTGGAGACCCATTGTGTGGATGCTGGACATTGAACTTACATTTTCTGGAAGAATAGTCAGTACTCTTAACCACTGAGCCATTGCTTTAGCTCCCCATCATGAATTTTGAACTCATGAAAGCAGACATTCTCATAGGAATAAACTTTTTGAATCAGGATCCAGTTTGTAACCTTTATAGAAGTGGGCATTGTCTCTTAAGAAGAAGGAAACCTGGGCATAAGGAATGTTTCCCCATTTGCCTTTTAACTGTAGAATAGATCTGGCTGTAGAACCATGTTAGAATTTAAGTTAGCATCCAAGAGCCATGCTTTTCCACGCCAGCTCATACTGGGGCCACATTGTGTTTTAAAAGAAAGTGAAGTAACCATTTAAATGAAAGCATTATTTGGTATGAAGCTGAAAAGGCAAGGATAATTTAATTTTTTCAGTCTAGGATAGCACCCTGAAGGACTGAGTCATGAGTGATACCCTTTTTGAGGTCCTCTGTCACTGTCTCTGGGCCTAATCACTGCTCTCTGGGGAAAACATGAATTGATTACTGCTGAGCCATCCTAGTGGGCACAGTCTTCTCAGAGCCCTGACCTGAAGACATGCACTGACCTGGGATGAGCTATACTAGAGAAGGGCCATTCTAAGGCCACCAATTGGAGCTTAGATCTGTCCTTGCACTAATAAGTGACAATGATTTGGGCGTGATAGTGTACTTAGGAGGCAGAGGCAGGTGGATCTCTGTGTGTTCCTGGCCAGCCTGGTGTATACAGTGAGTTCTAGAACATCATGGGCTACATAGATCCAGTCACCATGTCTCAAACAAAGGAACAACAACAACAACAAAAAGACAACGACTATTTGTGACTGTGAAACAGGGATCTAATAAAACAAAGTAATACCATAACCTGAGCCCAAAACTGTTCATTTTCTTACTTTATAATTTGGGAAAATTTTCAGACTCACAGCATAGTTTCCAAGTAACGCAAGCCTCTTGTTTTACTGCAGTGTCTCAGTCAAAACAGCATAGTAAGATGACAGAGTCATGACTGTCCAAAGCTTACTTCAGATCTCACCTTCGTCCTACTAGTGTCTTTTCCTATGTATTTCCAGAACCAATTTGGATCCCACTCTTCATTCAGTTGTGATGTCTCTGTGGTCTCTCCTTTACTCTGGAATAGTTTTCTGATCTTGCCATGACATTCATGGTCTTGCCATTTTCCCTTTCTTTGCTTTTTCTTTCCTTTTTGAGAGAGGGTCTTGCTACGTAGCCAGGTTGGCTTCGAACTTTGGATGTTCTTGCCTGCACCTCCACCTCCTATAGGGTGTATCACATGATCCTAACATTTTTGAAGTTAATTGGTAAATCAGTGCTATTCAATGGAACTTTCTATGTAGCCGGTCTTTGCTACTTTGTGTGTTCTTCCCCACCCCCACTCTTTATCCCCCTGGTTTCACTCCCTGACACTAGATAGGAGACAAATAAGGATATAGGGGAGAGAGGAATTAGGAAAATCCCTGAATCTAATTTTCTTTCCTTTTGTTTCTTCTTTGTCTTTGAACAAACTGCAACCAACCTCGATAAATGACCAACAAGGACTGACCCTACTTCTCAGGACCCTAGCATTGATATACCCTCTGAAAAGTTTCCAGAACTCCTAACGTCACACAATCCTAGAAACTATCTGCAGCTGGCAAACCTACACTTCTGCTAAAGCACGAGTCAAATCATAGTCAGCTGCTGCAGACAGTCCAAAGCACCCCCACATTCCTGCTCCTGGGATTAAAACAAAAGCACATCCTTATATTTCTGTGTTTAAAAAAATTCCAGAATCCTCACTACATTTCTAAGATGGAAATGTTTTGTATCTCAATGGCCAATATCCAGATGGATTTCACATTTGAAGTGTGGCCAATGAGGCTCAGAATACTGGAGGCATGACACTGTCCCTTGTCTAGTTTTTTAAAAGAGCTGTTGACAGGTGTTTGGGAACCATGCAGGCCAGGAAGCTGGACTGTTACAATGCCCTTTGGCTATCTATAACTACATTTCGAAGCTGGTCCTCACAGGCCTGGTGCTCTTGCAAGAATTAATAAGAGGCCCTTGTTCACAACAAGACTAAGTCACTAAAACTCACTTTAGAGTTGTTTTTTACATTTTCAAATTTGTTTTGTAGGGATAGGCAGTTGTGGAGCTCAGAAGACAGCTCTGTCTGTCCCAGGGAATGAAACTTACATGTTATTTGCATATGCTGAAGGTTGTAAACCATCTGCGCAACTACCAAGAACAGTGTGGTTTGAATGAAAAAGGCCCCCATTGGCTCATAGGGAGTGGCATTATTAGATATGACCTTACTGGAGTGGGTGTGGCCTTGTTGGAGAATATGTGTCACCAGAGGTAGACTTTGAGGTTTCAGAAACTCAACCTAGGCTCCGTGGCTTGCTCTTCCTTCCTGCTGCCTGAGGGTGCAGAGGTAGAATTCTCAGCCCCTCTACAGCACCATGTCTGCCTGAACTGTAAGCAAGCTCCAATTAAATGTTTTCTAAGAGTTGTCATGCTCATAATGTCTCTTCATAGCATCAGGAACCCAAACTAAGACAAACAGCAAAAAAATCTAATCTCGTTCAAAGAGTTCCAGCATCTTTGTCACACAACTAATTCTGTTTGGCGGCAGCTATAACCTCGGTGATCTCCACTGAATCCTTAAGCTTCTCTTTAAAACTGTGTTAGATAAGAAATTATGACATCAAGTATGTCATTGATGCATTTTTCAATTTTTTTTTATGTTTTACATTTATTGGGGGCGGGGTGATAAATGCCAATGCTTTTGGGAGTTCGTTCTCCTTCATCATGCAGTTTACAGGGACCAGACCCAGATCTCTAGCTTGGCAAAAAGTGCCCTTACCTGCTGAGCCATCTCACCAGCCCCAGTTAATATATTTTTACATATGCTCAAGTTGTGTACTCACCATCTACATCGAGTTATAAGACATTTCTTCCCTCTGGGCGTGATTTCTTTATAAGTACATTAGTTTTTACTTGTTTTTGAAACGATTGACTGGAAACAATAGCTTACTTTCCTTTGTCTCTGTAAGCCAGTGGAGGTCAGAGGTGTCAGGTTACCCTGGTATTGGAGCAATAAGCGGTTGTAACTTGGTGCATATTCCCAGATAAGGGCAGTCTTTTGTTGCATCCTGTTCCTACCAGCCCAGCTGGTGTCACCCACGCCCCTATGACATTTTGCGCGACACCCCACGTTTATGGAGCACTGGAGACACAGGAGTGGATCACAGGAAGACCCTCTCTCCTCCAGTACTTGGCTAGAAGAGCTGCTTTGCTTGAGGAACAGGGAACGGAATTTAAGAACACCAGTTTTCTGGGCTTCCCCTGGAAAGTGTTCTAGATCAAGCAGGGAGAAACAATCTCCTTAATGCACCTACAGGAAATCAGAAGAGCCCCCAAGCAAGGCCTGAGGGACACTAGCCACTAGATCAGCCGCTCGGGAACCTCCGGACTCATCCAATGGCCCGGCGACCGGCCTGGCCCAGCTCCGCCCAGGTCTTCCCAGTCCAGCCAATAGCATACTTCCGACCCCATCACGCCCAGGCCCCGTCAGGCCAATGGCCGCGCTTCCGGCCCCACCCCTCCCTAGCTCCCACGCCTGACCAATGGCCGCGTGGCTGGCCCCGCCCCGTCCCCCCCCTCGTCTAGGAGAGCTCTGCACAGTCGAACGCGGTCAACCTGTTGCCTAGTCTGATTTCTTCTTGGTAAGTTCGCAGCCTGGGCGTGGGTACTCAGGTCTCTGTGCTCACTGAGGCCCTTCAGGGAGGGGACCTTGGCCAGAGCCAAGTGCGCCAGGGAGTCCTCAGGAGCGCCCCGATTCTGGGCGCACGGAGTCGAAAAGGCTCCTGAACGGGATTAGGGGAGAATGCAGTCAGCCACACACGGATTCGCGACAACGGCAGTTCCTTGAGCCGCATCCAGCACTTTTAGCAAGCAGGTAGGTGATGCAGAGCGTTTGCCCAAGCTGGACAGAAAGAACCTCGGAGTGCCCCCTGCCTCTCCCAGGCCCTGGTGACTCGAGCGAGGCCTGGCCACGAGCAACGACCTGTGGCAGCCGCGCCAGGGAGTAGGCCTGCCAGTCCGGGCTATGGCCTGATCCTGGATCTGGACAGTTGTAGGCAGTGACATCTGTTCAAAACAGCCTCCCTGCACTTGGAGACCTGAGTCCCGCCAGGAATCTAGTCTGAGGCCAGGAGATTTGTCCCTCGGGAGTGTGGATATTTATTTCCGTGACCCGGACAGAAGCTCTGTGGAAGTCAGGTCGGAAGCTTTGCTATGTCCAGGACACTCCTGCCATCCCCCTTTCTGATATAAGAAAGGGTCTGATATAAGAAAGAAGTTTGAGGAAAAGGATGAAAACAAAAGAAAGCAAAAAACAATGTTCTTTGGATACTGGGAAGTTTCAAAAACTTGAAGGGCATTCAACCTTGATCTCAGGACTCAGGTGAATGTCGGTGAGGGCAGCATTAATGCCAGCTGTGTCTGAGAGACTTTTATGTCTTCAAAGAGCCTAAATGCTGCATCTTCTCACCCTGTAGTCCCATCCCCAGGCAGTGACCTCGGCGTAAAGATGGGCTTTGTGGCTTTCCTGCTGCAGGAACCTCTATGCTGTTAGTCCATGGCAACAAATCTGGGGACAAATTCCACACTGCCGGTCAGCCGTGTAGCTTGGTATCCCTTCTCTCGTGATTATGTCAAGTACTTAAGTAAAAGAACTTCAGGCTGCTTCTGTTAACAGAGAACCTTAAGAAACAAATAAATGTGAGCTTCCTCTGTTTTTAGTGGGGCTACAAGCCACTCCCCGCCCCTAATCTGCATTCAGTATTGTGGTTGGACTGCAGAAAACTGCTAGAAGACTCCCTCAGTCACATCTTGCTAAGTGACCTGGGAAAGGAAGAGGAAGGGTTTCACCAGGCTGGTCACTACAGAGGTCTCATTTTTCATTCCCTAAAGGCTCAACAGACCTCAATCTTACCTCCTTGATCTCCTGACCTGCTGTCCATAGCTCTTCATAGGAATGTAGCATTTGGTAGTTAACAGTGCCAGTGCTAACATGGGCTGAGATCACTAGGCAGAACTGGCACCTAGACTCCCATGTGGCAGGGGCCTGCACCTGCAGCAACCGTGGGTACTCTCTGCACTGTCTCCCAGAGGCCTCATACTCCATGATAGGTACTTGGTTCCCTCTTCTACCCCTTCCTTCTTCTCTCCTGAACAATACTCTTGGAAACCAACAACTTGTTGAACTTGTCAAAATAGAGCTCTGAAGAGCCGTCTTTCCACAACTTGTCACTGCCTTCCCTAGTGCAGTAAATGGTACCTTCTTTGCCCCACCTCTCAAGAAGTAATGTTTGATCCCCACCCCACCTCCCATGTCCAGAAAGCACCAGGAATATAGCTGCTCATCCCCACCCCTGTTGCCATCCAGCCACACCCATCATCATCTTCTCACATGGCCATGACTTGTCAACCTCCTTCCATCCTGGGCTTCCCAAAGACCTTAGACCCTCCAGAGAGTTCTGCAGTGCAGATCAGAGCCCTGGCTCTCCAGAGGTTCCCGGTGTCACACCAAGTAAAACTCAAGAGTCCTTCCCACAACTCTGACATGCTGGTGGCCTCTTTGACCTTGACCTCTCCCTCCCCTCAGCTTTAAACCACTTCATTCACCTAATTTCTCTTCACTCCAAATTCCATCCCATCTTAAAACTTTGGCATCTGCTTTGCCTTCTGCCCAAGACTCCAGTCTTTTCACAGTGGAATGTTATCAATAGGGGCGTTCCTAGATCACCTCTGTTTAAGCAGGGAATTTCCTCCTGGAGTTTGGTCTCATTGCCTCCTTTTACTTTCTTCATATCAGAATTACTTCCTGGACTTGTCATCTAGGTTTGTGCTAAAGGGTCTGATACCTGTTCCACTCCAATGGTACATAATTTGGATGTGGCATGTCTTGTCTTTCTTCTCCCTGAGGTGGAGGACAGCTAAGAGACAAGGATTGCAGATGGTGGTGCTTCATAAGGAATGCTTGCATCGAAGACACTGTCATTGTTTAAATGGTTGGATGGCTCAGTAGGTAAAGCCTGACGACCTGAGCTCAATCTCTGGAACCCAAGGTGGAAGAAGAGAACCAAATCACGAAAGTTGTCCTCCGAATTTCGTGTGTGTTTTGTGACGTGTGTGCACACATTCAACACACCCATCATATACATACAATGATAAATGAGTGAACATATAGAAGTGGCGAATTTTTAAAAATGTAGGCTTAGAGGGCCTGGAAAGAAGGCTTAGTGGGTAGGAGCACTGCCTGCTTTCTGAGAGGACTCAAGTTTGAGTTCCAGTACCCACATGGCAGCTCACAGCCATCTGTGGGTGCCCTCTGCTGGCCTCTGTAGGAACATGGTGCACAGACATATATGCAGGCAAAACACTCAAGCACATAAAATATAAATAATAAATCTTGGGACTGGAGAGATGGGTCAGTCAGTGGTAAGAATACTGACTGTGGGCTGGAGAGATGGCTCAATGGTTAAGAGCACTGACTGCTCTTCCTGAGGTCCTGAGTTCAATTCCCAGCAACCACATGGTGGCTCACAACCATCTGTAATGGGATCCGATGCCCTCTTCTGGTGTGTCTGAAGACAGCTGCAGCATAATCATATATAAAATAAATGAATAAATTAAAAAAAATAAGAGTACTGACTGCTTTTCCACAGGACCTAGGTTTGATTCCCAGCACCCACATGACAGCTCACAGCTGTCTGTAACTCTAGTTCCAGGTGGCATCTGATGCCTCCTCTGGCCTCCATGGGCACCAAGCCCATTAAGTGGTGTGTAAACATACAGGCAGGCAGAACACTCATATACAAAATAATCTGAAAAAATCTCTTTAAAAATATTAAGCTTATATCTCTCAACTATCCAGTACAAGTTCTCCAAATCATTAAAATTTTTTTTTTAATTTATGTGCATGTCTGTGTGAGTATATACCGAGTGTGTGCAGGCTACAAGAGTGTCAGATCCCCTGGAGCTGGAATTACAGGCAGTTTCAAGTCACCAGATATGGGTGCTGGGAACCAAACTTGGGTCCCCTGGAAAAAGCAGCAAGTAAGTAAGTGCTCTTTTCCACTAAACCATCTGAACGAGTGGTTCTTGTGACCCTTCTGGGGTCACCTAAGAACATCAGAAAACAGATATTTACATTTTGATTCATAACAGTAGCAAAATTGCAGCTATGAAGTAGCAACAAAATATGGGGGTGATCCAACATGAGGAACTGTATTAAAGGGTCTCAGCAATAGGAAAGCTGAGAACCACTGCCCTACGCCACGTCTCCACTAGTGCTCTTTCCCATTAACCCATTAAACCAGCGCTCCAGCCTCTCTCTGAGCCGTTGTATGGAAAAGGCCTGCGGCACAAAGTGACTTAAGTGTGGTGGAACTCAGTTTCCTTCTATGAGAACATCTGTATGTATATATGACAAAGACCAAATATATCTGAGAGACCTTAGTTCTTCTCTTCTAGTAGCTGGCAACCCCCCTCATGTGAAGCATTTTCTCCATCTTTAGGGTAGAATTATTCTACTATTATCATATGGGCAGCTCTTGTTTGTTTGCTTTCAGTATACCTCAAAGAAGCAACATTTGTAGGTAACTCATACTCCCCTGCCTTAGTGGTGGGAGGGGATCCAGTATGTTTCACAGCCTTAGCAGCTAAGGACACATGTGATACTTCCTGTGTTAGAGGAAGCTACAAACCCTTTGTAACAATAATTAAGCCCAACAGGCAGAAGTGGGTGCTAGATTTCTAGCTCTCTGCTCATCAGTTCCCTTTTAAGGAGAACGTGAGAGCCTCTGGATACAGTCAGTAATAATGCAGGTTGTTCAAAGAAGTGAAAGATTAGGATTGGCTCAGCAGTTAGAGTGTGCTGCTGTTCCAGAGGACCAGCGTTCTGATCCTGGCACCCACATCTGGCAGCTTGCACTCCAGCTCCAGGGTTTCCAATGCCCTCTTCTGGCCTTCCCGGGCACCCCCACTCATGCACATATCCACACTTATATATATAATTTTTAAAATTAGTAAGAGAAATCTTAAGAGAAAGAAGCAAAAGTTAAAGAAAAAAGGCAAGATTCTAGATGCTGAGAAAGAATTGACTTCCTTCTCCTCCAACCGCACCACCAACGTGTCCTCCTGTCCATCTTTCTTCCAGTCCATCTCTCTCAGTCCATCCCACCCTCCCAGGGTTGGAGTCTCTGTAGAAGCTGAACAACCATGACATTTGCCGAGGACAAGACCTATAAGTATATCCGCGACAACCACAGCAAGTTTTGCTGTGTTGATGTTCTGGAGATCCTGCCTTACCTGTCCTGCCTCACAGCCAGTGACCAGGTGAGCGAGGGAAGTCACAGCTGGTCAGTGTACTGGGCACATGGCTGTACAGTCCAGTTTCAGCCTGGCCTAGCCTTTCTCCAGGTCAGGGCGAGCTCCTGCTTCCCCTCCGCTGAGGCTGCTGTTTGCCTTGCTTTTCTGACTTTTAGCGTATTCAAGTTGGTTTTTCTGGCTTTGTTGAATTCCTTTCCTTTTCATGTTGCACTCACGAACATGGCAGGAGATCAGCAGGTTTCCAGGCTCTGGCTCCCTGTTTTCCAGAACCTTTTCTTTCTTTGTCCTGGGGTCCTGCTTGGTTTTGATTCATTCTCTCCTAAGACCTCATTTTCACATGGAGTCTGCAATGCCAGATCCAAGGACTCAGAGCCATCAGTGTCTTGCCACACTAGGATGTGCTGCAGGCCTGAACTCAGCAGCCAGTGAAGTGGCAAAACTGGGTTTATATTTTGGTTCTTCTCAGATGGGATGGGCTCCCATGCTCCCAGAGCTGCCTCTGTGTGTGTGCTCTTGGGGCCTCCTGTTCTAGGTGTCTCAGGACTACTATGGTTTCTTATGCAGTCTCTGGTGCAGATACTGTTACAGCGCAGGGCTGGGCAGTTAGGAGAGCACGCCGGCCTCACCCTATGTTGGACATTCTTTGGGGCACCCAGTCATCTAGTTGGTAATGAGTGTTTCCTGTGGGTTGTCACTTGCTTTTCTCTTCTTCCTCTTAATCTTCTTCCAAGTCTTCATCTTTCTTTTCTTCCTCCTCCCCTCCCCTTCCTTCCTTCCTTCCTTCCTTCCTTCCTTCCTCCTTCCCTCCCTTCCTTTTCAGACAAGGTCTTATTATGTAGCCCAGTCTGGTCTCAAACTTGTAATCCTCATACCTCAGCCTCCCTGGTGTTAGGATTACAAACTGATTGACCATTTTCAAGTGGGAATCCAGTGAGTAAACAACACTCTAGCTGCTGTCATCTTTCTAGAACTTCCCCAGAATGCTTACCTGCCTTGCTTTCCATTCTTGGCTCTCCTTCCTTTTCTTCTCTGCCCCTTTCATAGCATTGTTGCTGAGCCTCTTTTCCTTCTCAGCTCATTCAGACTCTTCTTCTTGCTTTAGGGGCTGTCAGAGTCAAGCTTTGCTCCCTCCCCAATGCTGCTTTGCTTCTGCTCAGCCTCTGTTTTCTCATCTGTAAAGTAGGGATGGTCGTGGCATTTAATGGGACAATGCCTCGCAAACCTTGACATGGCCTTAGCCTTTTCCTGGTAGCTCCCTTTATTGTTGTTCATTGTTCCTCACACCACTCACTGTCCTGCCTCTCACTGAGTTTCAGACAGCTGCCTGCTTCCTGTGGCTTTCTTAGTGTCCCCTTCATAGTAGCTTTCATCTGAGTAGAGAAAAGGCTAGGCCACCTGGCCTGAGTAGGTTGGCTGTGCTGTCTTCCAGGATCGATTGCGGGCTTCCTACAGGCAACTAGGGAACCAGGACACACTCTGGGAACTCTTCAATAAGCTCCAGCGTCGGCTTGGTTGGGTGGAGGTCTTCATCCGGGCACTGAGGATCTGTGAGCTGCCTGGGCTGGCTGAGCAAGTGACTCGAGTTTATCAGAGCTACCTGCCTCCTGGTGAGTACCCTGCCCTAGCCTTTTTCCTGGGCCATTGCCTGTTCCCTCTGGTCTGCAATCTCCCTCTTCCTTCACCCTCAAACCTTCTGCCTTTCTGTCCCCATCACTCTCTGTAGGATATACCTGGGTTTAGATCCAGCTGAGCCACTCACTAGCTATGTGTCCCTTTGGCCATATTCCTTAATTTTTGAGTCTGTCACAGTGGGGCAAATGACTTCATCCCTCATGTGTGGCTGCACTTCGCTGGGGTTCCACATCTTCCCTATGCCCAGCACAGGCACCCGCCATCATGTTTGTGGCTCTGGTGTTTGCCTCCCTACTTGTCCTCATTCCTTCTGTCTCCACCTGTACAGAGTGTAGAGGACAGAGTCTATACACAGTCACTTTCCCTACTCTCCATTTCTCTTCCCTGCCCCAAGGTTGCTCTGAGAACATCCTGGTTTCTAATGATAACACCCACCTGCTTGGTTGCCCCCTAATTCCTCTCAATGTCACTGCCAAGTCATGTGACCAGAGGGGGTTTAGTATTTGGGTCTGAAGAGATGATCTTGGAAGAAAATTCAAGCCAATCTTGAATACACCATGTTTGTTTTGTTTCTCTTTTCCTCCCTTCTTTCCATGTTGGTCTCTTGTTTGTGGATGCTACGGTGCTCTCTCAAATAAGAAATGGCTATGGTAGGGTCTGAGATGGGCCGTGACAGGGGTCGGTTGGGGGTGACAGCTGTGAGGAGAAAGCCTTGGGGCAGCAGAGGAGAGTGAGCATAGCAGTCAAGGTGGAGAGAGTCCCCGTGCCCTCTCCCCAGTCTTTGTTGCCACCTTTCCTGTCTTCCCGGGTTCTTCTTTCCTTCCTGTTCCCTCCCCAGTGATGCTTATCATGTCTAATGAATCCCTCCCACATCAGGTCATGGAGTTATTGAAGGGAGACTAGATGCCCCAAAGTATCCAGGCCTCTTCTATTATCAAGAAACCTCTGATTCTTTCTGGACATCACTGTATCTTTGTACCTTAGGGACCTCACTCCGCTCCCTAGACCCACTGCAGTCACGAGCCATTCCTGCCACGGTTTCTGGACCTTCTGCATTTGCACCAGGCCACAACATCCCTAACAGTGGCTTCCTAGAGACACCAAGTTACCCCAGGCCTATTCAGGACACCCAGCCACCAGAGTCCCCCATAGAGGTAGGTCCTCATAGTCTGTTTTAAGTTGCCTGCTTTTGTGTGCCTGTCTGCCCACTTCTGCCCACCGAGCCTTCCAGAAGCCCCTTCCTACCTCCTGAAAAATCATGCCTTATTTCTGCTAAGAATGCTGGGGTTCCCTAACTAGCTACTTGACTGCTGGCCAGACCCGTGGCCTCCTTAGCAGTCTGTCGTCAGAGATTCTGAAGTCTTTGCAATGGTCATGTGACATGTTGAGCTGGATAAAAAAGACTAGAGGGCAACCAGGTTTGAATGTGAGGGAGGTGATACGAGGGCTCAGGAAGTCATGGGTGGGTGATGACAGAGCTCTTATTAACTGTGGAGTCAGGAAGATAACTAGTTCTACTGAGATGAAGTGAGTTAGCCATGTGGTTATAGAAGAAACTCTAGGCTTAGACTATGGGTCTGAAGCCATAGGGTCTGTGCAGAGACTGCTGAAGAAAGGGCAGTCGTTACAGAGCCAGACGCAGACACATAGGTAGGGAACTTGGGCAGTGCCTACTTTTTTTTGTTTGTTTTGTTTTGTTTTATTTTTTAAAGCACTTGAAGTCATCCTGGGAGGCTGGGGATGTAGCTTTCAGTTGGTGCAGTGCTTATCTGGCATACACACATCCCTGAGTTCAGTATCCAGTACCATATAAACTGGGCATGTTGACACATACCTATAAGCCTGATGATCAAGAGGTAGAGGCAGGTGAATCCAAAGTTCATAGTCATCCTTAGTAAGTTCAAGGCTAGGGTGAAATACGTAAGATCCTATCTGAAAACAAAACGAATAGCAACAACAAAACCAAATAGGTACTAGGACTGAAGACTTATATTAGGCAAGTATAATATGGATGAGCTACACCCTCATATGTGAAGGTTGCCTGTAGCCAGAACAAGGCAAAGGTTTCTGAAAATCTTGACCCTAGAAAAAGAGCTGAGGCCTGTGAGAGACGCCCCACAAATGTCTGCTGCCCTTTGTCAGCTCCTGGGAGAAGCAACTGCTTTATCTCATTTCCTCTATTTCAGAATTCGGAACAACTCCCGCAGGCCAACTTCAGGGCCGTTCCAAGGATGTCTGGCGGCTCTTTGATACCCTCTCCTAACCTGCAAGCTCTCAGCCCTCAGCCCTCGAGAGAGCATCACGAGCAAGGACCAGCACTGAGTGGCACCTACGCAGCAAGTATGCATAGAATGTGGAATTACAGGGTCTCTTGGGCCTCTCAAATGAAGGCTAGGGTTACAGTTACCACATGGCCTTCCTCAGACAGAAGGCAGGGTAGAAATAAAAGGAATTCACGTCAAAGAGTATGTGCGCAGTGTGCATGCCTGTGTGTGTAGTAGTGGCAGCAGCAGCTTCAAATGTAGTCATTTCTTAGCACATGGCTCAGCTGGGTAGGTCTACTGATCTTGCTGATTTTCTCTCGGGTGTTCACTGACATATACCTATGTTCTACTACTATCCATTGACTGGTACCTCTTCATTCTCTCTTCCTCTAGCACAAAGACCAAACTCATGGCATCTGGGCAAGACTCTGGGTAAAAGAGAGGCAGACCTCTGAGCATAAGCTCAAAACTGGCCTATTACTCCTGCTCTGTTCTGTGGTCAAAACAGATTATAAGGCCAGACCATGTTCTGAGATTTTTACCAGATTGTGGTAAAATCACATTGGAGAGTGTGATTTTTGCCCTGTGGGTGTGTATTTTTGTACATTGCTGCATATGAGAGAGAGCTAGGACTATTTCTGCACTCACGTAAAAGGTAGTGATTGTCCAGGATCTGAAGACAGGAAAGATAGCATAGGAGTAGCTGCTGAGGGAGCTCTTAAACACTGCTCTTTACAAGGGGATTTCTAGTTCCCAGCTGTGGTGGTTTGAATGAGAATGGCTCCTATAGGCTTCTACATCTGAATACTTGGTCCCCAGTTGGTGGAACTGTTTAGAAAGAACTAAGGGGTGTAGTCTTGTCAAAGAGGTGGGCTTGGAGGTTTCAAAAGCCCATGACATCCCTAGTTAGCTAGCTTGCTTGCTCGCTCGCCCTCCCTCTCTCCCTTCCCCCTCTCCTCTTCTGCCTTCTGCTTGTGGATCAGATGTAAGCTCTCAGCTACTGCTCTAACGCCCTGCCTGCCTGCCTGCCTGCCTGCCTGCTACAATGCTCCCACCATGATGGTCATGGACTCTAACCCTCTGGAACTGTGAGCCCCAAATTATGTGATTTCTTATATAAGTTGTCTTGGTCATAGTATTGTAACAGCAATAGAAAAGTAACCAAGATACCAGAAAATCACTAAAGTGGTTCAACCCCAGATGAGTCAGTTGGGTCAGAGTCTGGTGTGCCCCTCAGGACTATAGTCTATCCACCCCGACTTTCAGGCTGCAGTGGCTCACCTCTACTTTCCAAACTGTGTTCTGTTTGTTCTGTTTGTTACTGGTGCCAGGTCAGCCCTTAGTACCCTAGGATTGCCATGTGGACAGTTGAAGTTTAGATGGAATCATCCTAATGCTCCCAACTTCTTTCACAAATAGCACTTTACTGTAGCATGTTTGCGAGCACAGGTTCCAGGAGATTTTCTGTCAGGTTTAGGGGGAGACATCAGACATCACTTCTGACCTTTGTCAGCCTTGGCAAGTATATCCTCAGAGTTCTGTGAAGAGTCTGATGTCATCAACGTTATGCACTGTTATATCTACTACATTTCCTGATTCCCCAGATCAAGATCCCTTTCTGGGACTACTAGGTCCCTATCCTTGGGGACATGTGCCTGTGGGTCAGTTGACTGGTGTTAGCGGTTCTATTGAGCCATCCTGCTATTACTTGCCCTGATTCAGGATTGCTCCTTCTAGAAGGGAGTGGGTGACAGTAAGTAGTAAGAGGAATGTCTCTGGGCATTCATGCTCATGCCCCAGGACAAGGTAGAAGAGACCGAAGTGGGAGAGAGGCAAGTGTCCATGGTGGAAGGAAAAAGAATAATTATAACAAGTTTTAAGCTTCTGGGTCTAGATGAAGGTAGAGCCCATTTTACTTTAGTGATAGGACTGACTAGGGTTACAAGATAAGGGCTGAGGTGTAAGAATCTTCTCCATGGGAGGAGATTAGGAGACAGGATGTGGAAGGGACCATGTGACCAAGGACATGGAGACCCTTCTCTAGCCCTTAAGTTAAAACCTCTCTTTGGGTTTGTTTCTGCTTTTGTCTCCTCACCTGTAGATGCTGACTCCGTTCCCATAGCAACCTATGGACCTGTGTCTCCAACTCTTTCCTTCCAGCCCCTTCCACGTATTGCCCCGAGGACAAACCTTTTGTCTGGGGTCACAGTATCAACTCTATCTGCTGATACCTCCTTGTCTTCCTCTTCCACTGAATCAGCTTTTGCAAAGGGAGCTGGTGACCAGGCCAAGGCTACCACCTGTATTAGCACTACACTCACTGATTCTGCGACTACCAGCTCAGTGCCTTCTATCAGATTGCTACCAGTAAATACCATGTCTTCCAAGTTGCCCATCAGTTCAAAGTCCACTGCTGCAATGACTTCTACTGTGCTCACTGATAGAGCACCATCAAAACTACCCATCAACTCAGTGTATGCTGGCACAATGCCATCCAAAGTGCCTGCTAGTGTTGCCAAAGCACCTGACAACACAATACCACCTGAGAGGAACAGCAAGCAAGCTAAGGTGAGTCCTTGTTCCTAATAGTGACTCAGGCTACTTTGCCAAGACAGCTGATCCATTGCCCTCAGACTCTTTTACTTTCTATGCTGTCCCTTGTCTATTTCTTCACGGTGTTGGGACAGAAGGGAAGCAGTTCCACCCAGCCCTTGCCCCTTGTTTTCCAAGAGGAATGATAATCATGAGCACTTCTAAGTATGGACCTTTAGTAGGGTGGAGCATAGGACTGCCCCCACTGACATGTATTAACTCACTTGGAGCTCAAAGCCCCCAGTGAAGTTCAGCAGTGCCATTTTGTAGATGGAGTAGTATGGAGTGAACATGGTGGCTCCTGTGTCCTAGTGCTCTGTCCATTTGACAGTGGCCTCAAGCATCCTGCTTGGAGCAGCTCCTCCAACCTAGTGACCCTTCTAGTCACTTTCCCCAAGACCATACATCGTCTGCCTAAGGGAACCAAGTTCATAAACCTTGGGATCTTGTGCCTGCCCTGTGGCTCTCAGGCCCAGGTAGTACAAGATGGGTCACACCCCAGCAAGGGCTCCCTTGCAGTGGAGCTCACAGCAGTTCGGTGGGTAGGAGAGGGCTGCCCCGGATGGGATATTATAGCATCTTGGTCACCTCCTACTCAGCTGTGTCTTATCACTAATGTGTTGAGTCCCAAGAGAGGGTAGTCTGTTGGGGACAGTTGTTGTGGGATACTAGCTCAAGCCCTCACCACACCCTGGTTTATCTCCCTGTCACCTGGACCCCTCTTCTTATGTTTCCAGGAGACTCTGGAGGCTACAGCAACCATAGTCACCACTGGAGGCAACCTGACCGGACCAGATAGCAGTTCCAGGAGCCAGCACTCCTGGCCAGAGATGAGCAAGCCAGGTGTGCTGGTGTCCCAGGGGGACAACGAGCCATTTTCAGCCTGCTCTGTGGACCTTGCCATCAGCCCTAGCAGCTCCTTGGGCTCAGAATCCAACCATGGTCCAGAGGAGAATGAGTATTCATCCTTTAGAATCCAGGTGGATGAAGGCCCCAGTGCTGATCTATTAGGAAACCCTGAGCCACTAGCCACACAGCAGCCCCAAGAGGAGAAAGAGCTCTGTGCCAGTTCAGTGCCCTGGGCTAAGTGGCTCGGGGCCACCAGTGCACTCTTGGCTGCGTTCCTGGCAGTGATGCTGTACCGTAGTAGGCGTCTGGCCCAATGAAGTCTCCGCTGTATGCCGCTCACTTGCTCAGTTCTGCCAAGCATGTTCTCTAGGCTTGGGCTGGTGGAGGCTGAGTCAGAGAAACTTAAACATGGCAAGGTCCACTGAACTATCCAGGTGGATAGCTGCACCAAGACGCCATCACTATTGGGTAGGGAAGAGACATTGTTTCTATCCTGGTTTGTGTTGTCTTCTGGTCTTTAGCTTTTAGGGGCACTGTATTACCTTCATTGCTTCTGACCTGCCCACATGGCAGTGTAAGATTTCATGCTATGGGCTCCTAAGGAGGTATCCCCACCAGCCTCATCCCTATTGGCGCAAGCCTGAAGATGAAGAGGTATCACACTGTTGACAATGACCCTATCTCGCCAAAGTCTCCTGAAACACAAGCATAGGTATATTGATGAGTGTGCCCATAGCATCTTTTGCCTTCCATCAGCAGCCTGGCCTAAGGCCTTGGCAGTAGAGCCTGGAAGTTGTAGAGTGGCTGGTCTCTAGGGAGCTTTGAGTGCTCTGCCTCTTTGGTTTCTCTCCACAGCCAGGTAACCCTAAGGGTGGGTCTGGAGGTTCTCTGTGGACTCCAAAAAAGCCAGAGCAGCTGCCAGGCCTGAGGAGGCCTCTGGGAACCTTTCTCCAGCCTCCTTATCCCCTCTTCACGTCTCCCCTCCTGGTCTCCATTCTCTTTGGCTTCCTATACTGGATGATGAGATACCTAGTGGGCAGAGTTCAGGCTGGGCTTGAATCAGTTCCACCCTTTCTCTGGTCTTTAGCAGATATTTAGCTTCTCTAGTCTTGCTCCCAATGTGGACAGTGGGTAGCTTTTCCTTTTATTGGGCTCCTCTGAGACTGAAGGATATAGATATTTGCCTAGTGCCTATCCCAGAGAGTGGGAGTACAAGCTCTTGGCCCTGCTGCCCAGGCTGGTTGAGCTAAGGCGAGAGTGTGAGAGGCAGAGTGCATAGTGGTAATGGCAGTCTTTGAGAGAGCAGACTTCGCCTCCATCATGCTTCTGTCTCCTCCCTGGTCAGGTGTAGACCTCACCTTTGTGTGTGCCTCACTTTTCTTACCTGTAAGATGGGGTGAGTGTGTGTGTGTGTGTGTGTGTGTGTATACATACAGGTAAGAATATATAGATATGTATATATACATATATATATATGCATGCAGTAGAGCCTGGAAGTATATATATATATATATTCTTACCTGTGAGATGGGTAATACACATACATTTATGCTGATAAATTCTAGTTTTATCAGAATAATTAAAAGAGTTTATCTGTACAAATCTTGTGAGTTCCAAATTTCTTTTTTTTTGTTTTTGTTTTTCAAGACAGGGTTTCTCTGTGTAGCCCTGGCTGTCCTGGAACTCGCTCTGTAGACCAGGCTGGGCTAGAACTCAGAAATCCGCCTGCCTCTGCCTCCCAAGTGCTAGGATTAAAGGCGTGCGCCACCACCACCCGGCGAGTTCCAAATTTCTTAAAGGATGGATACTTGTTATCACCATCCCACCCTAGACTATATATATCTCTGTGTCACCCTGGCTGTCCTAGAATTCACTCTGTAGACCAGGCTGGCCACAAACTCAGAGGTCTGTCTGTCCCTTTCAAGTGCTAGGATCAAAGGCGTGGGCCACCACCATCTGACACATTATCACTTTTAAATGAAAGGGTACTGGGACTTTTGGATGTACAAACCTCAATGAGAAATAGGTGCTAGCACATTCTTCCCTTCTCCATGGGCAGAAAGACTAGTTACTCCTATAGCAGAAATACAATTAGGTTTAGGCCGGTGTGATAGCTCATGCCTTTAATCCCAGCACTCAGGAGGCAGAGTCAGGCAGATCTCTGAGTGAGTTCAAGACCAGCTTGGTCTACACAGCAAGTTCCAGGCCGGCCAGCCTCCAAAAAATGAAATGCAATGATGTATAGTGAGGCTATCCTCATGGGTTCTCTTAAGGTGCCCTTTGCTGGACAAGGGATAATTATGGAGCCAACTCCATCTCTGAGCTCTATTGTGAACACAAACCTTAGAGAAATCAGAGATGGGGGTTGCAGTTACAATCTTCCCTACATGCCCTAATGACCCATACTTTCTGAACTTAAAGTCACACTTCAACCTGTGCTATGAATCTAGGTGTAACCTGTCCCCAAATTGTCTACACAATTTTTATCACCTTTGTTTCTAACGAACCCTGGTTTTTGTGCCCTCTCCCAGTGCCATGCTGGCCATGCTAGTGAAGAGTTGTGCATGGGCACTAGCTTTAGTGTGTTACCATTCTAGTGTAGCTTATGCAGCCCTATAGAGGTCACCCAGATGGCGAGATTTCAAGCGCTGGACACTTAGCATCTCTTAGGTCAAGAATGTGTAGGAAGTATCAAAGGCCTTCCCTGTACTTTGCAAATGTTGATGACCAGGCCAACATTAATTGACACCTTTATCACAGCTGGCCTCTTAGATGCCACCGTCAGAAAGAGGAAGGCTTTGGCAGTGTCAGGTCCCAGGAGTCCAATATTTATGTGTTGCTTTCAGCTACAGTAGGATTCATAGCTGTGTAGAAGGGAGAGTTGGAGCAGGTCTGGACAAGGGGAACCAGAACCCAGGGAATGGAAGGAGCATCTGTACCCACAGAAGGCATCTGGGTGCGCATACTTACGGACCTAAGAAAACTGAATTTCCTTCAGGATGATCACTGTTGTCTGCTTCCCAGGCATCCATGTACGGACCCACAGGTGAGAGAGCCCTGCCCACCTTCTTTCTCTAGTTAAGAATTCCCAGAAGCCCAAGAACTCTGCCTGCGCTATCCCCGCTATCCCCGGCAAGTCCCAGTGGACCCTGCTGTGATTGAATTCGGTACAGTGCCACTCCTTCACTTCCTTTCCCTTGCTGGATGCCCTCATTTATGGGACTTTGTCAGAGATGAGAGAACCCATCATGGGTGTACTCCATTACATCAGGGACCAGGGTCTTAGCATGCCACCTCAGGCCTGGCAACCTCTTGTAGCAGGCAGAAATTCCCATGCAGGCAAGACTCAAATAACATGACTCATTATATCCTAGGAATAGAATCACTCAGATTGTACAGTCCATATTGTCCATAGATACACTATACGGGTGAGTGTTGACACTCCCCCTACCCCTGCAAAAAAGAAAGTTTGTTGGCCAGGACAACATGTAAAGTGAAATTTTTTACACTAAAACATTCCTGCCCAATATGTCAAGATTTATCATCTGCTCTAGTAGTAAAGTAACACTCTATAATTAGTACAGTCTCAGGGATAACATAACCATGTGATTATAACCATGTGCCCAAAGTCAGAACCCTCAGGCTGGGTGTGATGGGGTAGGGGATATGAACTTTTAATTCCACTCCTTAAGAACTCCATTGATGGGGCTAGAGAGATGGCTCAGTAGTTAAGAGCACCGTCTGCTCTTCCAGAAGTCCTGAGTTCAATTCCCAGCAACCACATGGTGACTCACAACCATCTGTACTGAGATCTGATGCCCTCTTCTGGTGTGTCTGAAGACAGAGACAGTGTACTCACAATAAATCTTTAAAAACAAAAAAACCCACTTCCATTGATTTGGCAGGCATTGAATATTTATGAAAGGCCATGTTCAAAGGGAAAGCTTAGGAAGGCCATGTTCAAGGGTGCATTCAGTAAGCTGAGGATCATATATGTGATATATGGCAATAAAGTTTCATATTATTGGAGTTTTCTGTTTTTGTTTGGTATTTTAAGACAGGGTCTCTTTACATAGCCCTGGCTATTCTGAGACTCACTATGTAGACCAAGGTGACTTTAAACTCATAAAGATCTGCCTGTTTCTGCCTCTAGAGTGCTCGGATTAAAGGCATGGTAACTAAGCTAGGCGTAGTGGTGCACCATGCTCATAATCCTGGTACTCAGGAGGCTGAAGCATGAGCGTTTAGCTGCAGGTTTAGGACCAAGGGCCCATCTCAAAGTAATACATTTACGAAACTGTGATGGTTAATCTTCATTGTCGATTTGACTGGTTTTAGAATCACATGGGAAACATGCTTCTGGGTGTGTGAGTGGGAAGATGTTTCCAGAAGGGCTTGCTGCAATGATTTACTTCCCTGCCACGATGGGCTGTCCTCCCACTAAGACTGTGAGCCACAATAAACCCACCTCCTTAAGTTGTTCTTGTGTGAGACATTTTATCATATTGATGAGAAAAGTAATATAATAGCTAAATATGGGGGAGCTTACAAGATCAAATGTTGATTAAAAACATAAAACTGGCACTCGTAGATTTGGGGAGAAAATAAGTTGATATTATGATTTGAAGGCATACTTCTTCTCTTCAAATTCATAGATTGAAACCCATTACCAAGGTCACGGTAGTAGGATGTAGACCTTTGGGATGAGACTTGACCATGATGATTCCACACTTCTGAATGGAACTCACCCTCTCATAAAGAGGCTGAAGGCCAGTGAGATGGCTCAGCAGGTAAAGGCCACTTGCCACCAAACCCAGTGACCTGAGTTTGATCCCCAGGACTCCTGGTAGAGGGAAGGAGCCAACTTCTCTGATCTTCACGCGTGCACTGTGACTCCTATGCACAGTAGCACATATGCACAAGCACACATGCACAAATATACAGTAATAAAAAAAGTATTCAACATGTTATGTTTTATTGTGGCCCCTTGGATGGACCCTCTTCTGAGGCACCTTTCTACCCTACTTGTCGACCTTTTGTCAGCTTGAAACAGTTAAACAGAGATGGGGTCAGGGAGGGGCAAGCCCCTGGGAGCAGTTTGGGTGACCTCTGAAGTGGGGACTAATGGGCCAATCCCTTCACTACTCTTTTTGCATTGAGACTCAGAACTAAAACAGCCAGGTTGGAGCCTTCTGTGTGTCCATTAACCTGTCTCACCAGAAATCGAAAATAAGTTTAACATCCTTCAGGACAACTTGGCCCTTTGGCTGCTGCCATATTCCACAACTAGATGTGACTGCTACTGAGGATGGAATTTGTACTCTAACAATGCTGCTTCTGCACCAATAAATAAATCCTAACAGGTTTGAGATGGGGGTCCAAACACACAGGTGTGCAGAGCCAGCCCAGTCCACCACTTTCTCAGAAGCCCTGATGACAGAATTGACAGGGCTGGTCTGATGCTGGAGTCTGTGCCTTGGAGGACTTGAGGTTGTGGGGACCCGACTCCTCCCCCTGAGCTGTTATCTGTTCTAAGGCAGCTGTGTCTGAAGTATCCTGTATTCTCTTTACCAATATTGTCTGACTTAGCTCTCTGTTGACCACATATATTCCCACTCCCACCACATACAGTATATAAGATACCATAATTCTTTTTTAAAGATTTATTTATTAATATTATATGTAAGTACACTGTAGCTGTCGTCAGACACTCCAGAAGAGGGCATCAGATCCCATTACGGATGGTTGTGAGCCGCCATGTGGTTGCTGGGATTTGAACTCAGGACCTTCAGAAGAGCAGTCGGTGTTCTTAACCACTGAGCCATCTCTCCAGCCCCGCTATAATTCTTTAATTCTGTTTTCTTTTCTTTTCTTTTTTTTTTTTTTTGTTTGTCTTTTGAAACAGGATTATATATCCCTGGCTGTCCTGAACTGACTATGTAGACCAGGATGGCCTTGAACTCAAAAGATCTGCCTGCTTCCACCTCCTAAGTGCCAGGATCAAAAGGTGTGCATCACCACACTTGGTTAGTATACTTCTTAATAAACTTGCTTGGTATAAGAAAAGGTTTATATACTAGGTGCGGTGGTACGTGTCTTGCACTGAGGACACAAAGGCAGATAAGTTCAAAACTAGCCTGGTCTACAGAGGGAGTTCCAGGACAGCCAGGGCTACATAGAGAAACCGTGTTTTGAATCCCCTCATCCCTCTCAAAGAGAAAAGGTCTGTGTAAGGCCTGCCAGCCTCAGCCTCTATCCTATCTTTCTCATCTTCTGGTACCTCCCCATCAGGACCCTGTCACTGAAGAATGACTGGCTGGTCCACATCACACCAGGACCAGACAAAAATTCAACTACAAACCTCTTCCTATGTGAAGGGACTCTGGCCAGCTCAGGGGTGGAGCATAGCTTTCTGGTCTCTCCCATGCCCTCTGCCTTGCTAGATTCTTTTCCTAAGGATAGCAACCAAGGTCTACTCCCTTATTTGGCCACTTCTTCCTCCTGAGGCTATTAAGGTCCAGCTATCAAAGTAGTGAAATCCAGCAATCAAAAGCCCCCTTTGGCTCACATAATTAACTGTAACCTTTTCAGCCTTGAGCAGGCTAAGCAGATCTTGAACATTTGTCACGACAGCTCTTATCGACCTCGATAGAGACATCTGTCTTGGCTGTAGTTATAAGTTCCCATGGGAACTTAGCTGTCTTGGCTGTTGCACTGACCTTATTCTGTAACTGAAGCAGGGGATGGGTTTTGTGGTTCTTTTCAACACAGTGCTTATTATTCAACTTTGAGCCTTGATCAAAACCTTGTCTTGGCTTTGTTCTTTTCTCGCCTCCTACTCTTTTCATTTCCAGTCCTCCATTCAGGTGAACCTTGTTTGTCCTCTAGCCAGTGGATGGTCTCAATTAACGTGACCAAATTAAAGTTTAAGCACTTCATTCTAACATGGAGTTTTTTTCTCCTACCTTTATAAATTACCATTTTTCTATGGGCCACATCTGTCTCCTCTCTATCCAGAGGCAGTCCTTGTCCTCTGGGACAATACCCCTCCCCTTTTTCCTGTCCCCTTATCCTTCATCTTCTATCTCCTGTTTGTGTCTCTTATTCCCTGCCCTCTGTCCCTCTGGGTCAAAGATATCTCCTTTGTGCTGAGAACTTGGTCTTGGGTCCTGAGACAGTACTTTTCCTTTTATTATGTATGGGCTTTTGGTAACCCTTCACTGAGGCTCCTCCCCTTGATCACTTCTTTCCTCCTCATTATCCCCATGCTTATGTTTTTACCCTGTCTGTTAAACATTTTGCTTACAGAACTTCTCCCTACACCCAAACCAACTGTTCCCCTAAGCAATCCCAAAGGCTCTCACCCGACTGCAGTCCCTTTGCTCCAGCTGTTTGTTCCTGATCCATCTGCAATGTGCAGAGGGGAGGGTTCTGGATACAAGGGACCTTCATTCCTTTCGTCCCAGGCCAGATCAATTCTTACATTAGTCCTCTTTTTTTCTCCCGTTTCCTTCCTTCACTGCTCTGTAGCTCCCTGATGCTTCTGCTAGCTCATTTTGGTGCAGCACTCTTGGCAATGGGATTAGGGACCGGCACCCTAAATCGACTCTAGACTCATTTCCTTTCATGGTCTCACTGTCTCTCTGGCTTCTACTCCTCCCCTTCTCTCCAGTTTCCTGGACAAGCTCTCAGTCCTACTCTGACCAAGTCATCTGCTTACAGCACTATAATACTTTTCAAAACCCCAGAGGACCTCCTTTTCAGCAATCTTAAACTAACTCTTAACAGTTCTCAACAGGAAACAGCAAAGAAAGAATCTACACTCCCACCCCTTTTGGATTTGGAATGGTGAAGTGTTTCCCCTTTAAAACAGCATTTGTGAGATTACAGATAATTTTGCTCAATCTTGGACTTTGCTGAGTTATCCGCTGAGACAGCCTGTTTTGCCTCGGGCAGGCACTCGGGAAGGCTAAGTGCTACAGTCATTTCCCTGCCCCTATCTTTTCCCTCTGACAGACTGCTCAGCCTCCTTCAATAGTCTGCCCCCTGGCTGTGCATTTCAATAAGCACACTTTGGACTGTCTGTTGAAGGCCAGATACCACTATTTGTCTTCCATCTCATCTCTTTAAGCTGCCTCTGAAATTTATCCCTCTCCAACCTCCCAATCCCTTTCTCTTTTTTCAACAGGTTAGCCTGGAACTCATTTGGTTTTCCAGGCTAACCTTAAAGCAAGCACCTTCAGCAGTCAATGTTCCTGCCCTGCCCTACACAGTGTTGGATTATAGGCATGAGCCACAACGCAGGCAAACCTGAGGTTGTCTGTTTTTAATTATAGTGAATAACAGCTCCAGCCCCAACACCCAGACCAGACCACAATAAAACAGAAAACCCAGGCAGACTTCGGATGCAACTGAGTGTTCTATGGCAGTCTCCTCTGAGCTCAATTATTTCCTCCAGGAAAGAGGGGAAATTTCATAAACTCAGGAAGTAAATAATCTTTGTCGGAGAAAGCTGAAATTTACAAGGTTTCCTAGGCCCTGTCCTGAGTTTATGGAAGCAATAAACAAGGGCTGTCTGTGCAGCCAAGAGGAGATTCTTGGATCTGCAGAGTTTCTGCCAAGTGTGTCCTCCAGGGATGCAGCTTTTGTAAGTCGTCAGTCATTAGTGTTGAGGTAGCCTTTCAACTGATGGTGCTTCATTTTAGTCATCTCTGATCTGTAATTCTATCCATATTCCTGTAAGTAATTTCAATACAAACTCATTGGCTTGCCCAGTTGGCTTTTGTCCTGTCATGATTTTCTTGTCTGGGGTGAGTAGATGTGTATGAGTTTCCCCAGAAGTTTTACACAATGCTGAAATGCTTATCCAGCTCTGTGTTTGATCCCCAGTGTGAAAAGCTTTTTCTCTCAAAAGTAGTTAGTAGCAGGATAGGGGTGGCACACGATTTTAATCCCAACATTCAGGAAGCAGAGGCAGGCAGATAACTGAGTTTGAGGCCATTCTCGTTTACCCAGTGAGTTCCAGGACAGTCAAGGCTATAGCAAAACCCTGTCTCTGCTAAAAAAAAAAAAAGGGCTGGAGAGATCGCTCAGCGGTTAAGAGCATTGACTGCTCTTCCAAAGGTCCTGAGTTCAAATCTCAGCAACCACATGGTGGCTCACAACCATCCGTAATGAGATCTGATGCCCTCTTCTGGAGTGTCTTTAAAAAAAAAAAAAGTAGTATAAAAAAAAAGTGAGGCAGAGAAGCAGACAGATTTGATCTCTACAGGCTGAATCTGCTTTATTTTAACAGCATGGGGCCCCAGTTAACCCCCACTCCCCTGAGAGCATGAGAGGGGCTGGGACAGACAGACACACGCGCACACACACACACACACACACACACACACACACACACACGGAAGTTACAGCTATTTTTGTGGGGTGACTAGGAGCAGAGTGGGTTGTTTACCTGGCACGTTCTTTTTATAGGTGGAACAGAAGAGTTAGTCTGGGGCTAAGCATTTCTTAATAGCTCAGAGCTACTGTCTAGCTGGACTTATTTTCCTCATGACCTGAGATTATCACCCTAAAAGCCCAATAAGGGCCTGCATTTCCTGAACCTCCCTCTCTCTTTCCCTTTGTGCCAGTTAACCAATTAAGTCAGACTGTGAGGTTGCGCTTCTATCAATGGGAGCATTTAATTGGACTTACAGTTTCAAAGGGGTGGAGTCCAGGAGGATGGATCGAAGGCATGGCAGTGTGAGAAGCAGAGAGCTCACACCTTAGACACTGCAAGCAGGAAGCGAGCACACTGGGAATGGCAGGAGTCTTCCGAAACCTCAGAGCCCACCCTCAGTGGCACGCCTCCTCCAACAAGGCCACACCTCCTAATCCTCCCCAAACTTCAGAGTACTCTAATATATGAGCCTATGGAGCCCTTTCTCATTCAAGCCACACATTCTCCAACTCAAACATCACAAGTTGCCTGATCCTTTTCTTTGATGGCTCACTGTTACAATGATGCATTTAGAACTGTTAGTCTGTGGCCACTCATGGGCAGCATTTCTACCATTGTTGCTTCTAAAATGTGTTTGCCTATACTTCTTAGGTCCACCAGGACCAACATAAACATATATAACTTTAAAAGTCTCACATTCTTTACAGATTCAAACACATTAACATTTCAGTCCCTTTAAAGTAGCCAATTTCTTCCAAAATCTAAAGTCTTTTAAAGTTCAAAGTTTCTTAGTCATGTGCTCCAGTAAAATAAAATTTAAAAAAAAAAATTTAAAAAACTAAATATGTTCTTACTTCAAGAGGGAAAAATCAGGGTACAGTCACAAATAAATCCAAAACCAAACTCTAGCTATCCAATGTCTGGGATTCACTCACTATCTACTGGGCTCCTCCAGGGACTTGGATCATTTCTTCAGCTCAGGCCTTTGCAGTACACACAGCTTGTCTTCTAGGCTCGGCTGGCTCCACTCCACTGCTGCTGCTGTTCTTGGTGGTCATCCTGTGGTACTGCCATCTCCAAAATGTTGGCATCTTCTGTAGCACTGAGCTGTACTCTCTCCTTTCTCCAGTAACCTCTCCTGGACTCTCTTCATGGTGCCAAGACTCAACTTCACTGCATGACCCATTCAATCCTGGGTCTTCAGCTGCCACTGAGGCTGCACCTTCACCCTCGGCCTCTCTTGGCCTCTCACGGTGCCGAGACTCAGCTGCTCTTCTTTCATGCTTTGAAAACAAGTCCCACCTGAGCAACTCTTACACATTACCAAGTCCAGCTGCCAGCACCAGGTACAATCTTGGCCACCTATGGAACAAGCTTCTCTGTGTTCTTAGGAAGCACTTCCCAAAAGTGATGCCAGTTTCTTTTTCTTTTTTTTTTTTTCTTTTTTTTTTTTTTTTTGGTTTTTCGAGACAGGGTTTCTCTGTGTAGCCCTGGCTGTCCTGGAACTCACTTTGTAGACCAGGCTGGCCTCGAACTCAGAAATCCTCCTGCCTCTGCCTCCCAAGTGCTGGGATTAAAGGCGTGCGCCACCACCGCCCGGCGCCAGTTTCTTTTTAATCACTGCTAATTTCTTAGCTCTGGCCTACCAGCATAAATGATTCCAGTAATGCAAAGGTTTCACTTCAATGGTGCTGGTCTCTTGTTAATCATGACTGACTCTTTAGCCCCAGCTGACAAGAATAATAGTTAATTCAAAATAGCAAACAGCTCTGATAGTCCTTAAATTTCCCTCTGAAACTTCACAAGCCGGGCCTCCATCCTCTGGATTGCTCTTGACAGTCTTCTCTTCCAAGCTCCCAAAGAACATTCCACTGAGCCCTTAACACTCAGTCGCTAGCCCAAAGTTCCAAAGTCCTTCCAATCTTCCAAAAACATGGTCAGATCTGTCACAGTAATACCCCACTACACTGGTACCTACTTGTCTTAATTAGGGTTTCTATTGCTGCAACTAAACACCATGACCAAAATGCAAGTTGGGGAGGAAAAGGTTTATTCAGCTTATACTTCCACACTGCTGTTCATCCACCATGGGCTGGGCACTCCCCTATCGATCACTAATTGAGAAAGAGACTTACAGCTGGATCTCATGAAAGCATTTCTCAACTGAGGCTCCTTCCTCTCTGGTAACTATAGTTTGTGTCAAGTTGCCATAGAACCAGCCAGGACAGACACTGTCCTCAGCATGGCTGTTTTGGAGGATGCTACTTTGGGTCTAATGAACAGTAACCAAGACAATATCATCTTTTACTCTCCAGTGATACTCTCATTTAGATGCAAGAAAAACTGTGATAACTCAAGAGTTTTTACTCTCTTAGAAGAGAGATGAGAAGTGACTCATTGGAAGCCAAGGGCAGATGATGGGCTCCAAGTTGCTTCTAAGAGTTCTCTCTTTTCTGTTTTGTGAAACACCAATCCATAGTGAATGCAGCTGGCCTGATTAGTAACAGGATATTGTCATATCTAATGGAGGATGCCTCCCAACCTATGTCATAGAAGACACCGTTATCTCTGCCTGTTTTCTCACAGAACGCCAGCTCTGCAGAACATCATATATAATGGAGGATGCCTCCCAACCTATGTCATAGAAGACACTGTTATCTCTGCCTGTTTTCTCACAGAACACCATCTCTGCAGAACATCAGCTGCTATGTTGTGAAGACACTTAGGGAACCCTAAACAAGCCCACGTTTTGTTCTGAGGCTTCCTGCTAATTGCTGCCACTACCCTGCCTGTCCCATGATATCCAGGCATGATCCTCCATCCTGTTATATCTTCATTTACAGTACTTTTTTCTTTAAGTTTTTATGTGTATGTGTCTGAAACAGCCCACTGGGCAAAGTACTTGAAAATCTGACAACCTAAGTTTAATTCCTGGGACATAAAAGATGTGGAGAAAACTCCACAAAATCATCTTCTGATCTCCACATGGGTACAGGCCCAGGCCCAGGCCCCATAATAAAGTTCCTCATTTTCTAGATCTTTTTCCCTTCCTCATTTCCTCCAAAGTAACATCATCTTCACCTCTCATATTTTACATTAATATTGAAAAAAATAGGTTTTGAAACTGGGTCTTATGTAGCCCAGGCTGGCCTCAGACTACTTAAGGAAGACAGCCTGACTTGGTCTCCTAATCCTCCTGCCTCCACCTCCCAAGTGCTAGGATTCTAGGTGTGCACCACTAAGCCCAGCCCTATAGTTCAATTTAGTAATTGCAGTGCTAAGGATTGAATTCAGGGCCTTGGGAATATTAGGCAAGTACCACTGAACCAGTCCCCAGCCTCTGAACTTAATATAGAATCTTATGTTATCTCTTTTGCCTTTTTTTTTTTTTTTGAAACAGGTTCTCACTATGTGGCCCAGGCTGGCCTCAAACTCAGAGATCTGCCTGTCTCTCTGTCTGCATAGTTTTGGGGTTGGAGGTATGTGCCAACAATTTGCATTTCCGATTTAAGATTATAAATGTCCCACCTGTGATTAAATTTGATACCATAGAGTGTCAGCAAGTTCACAATATAAAGGACATGAAGGGTGAGAATTATATTTAAGAAACAAATCCGGGCATGGTTTGAAAAGCTGGGGCTGGGTTTTCAGAAATTTATTGAAAACTCAATCTGTACTGACCCCTTTCTTCTTGGGATGGGGTCTTCCTACATAGCTCAAGGTAGCCTTGAACTTGGGAGCCTCCGGAGTGCTGCGGGTACAGGCATGGACCACCATGCTTAGCTCCAGCTCCGTCTTCTTTTGATTACGCAGGCAGAGGAAAGTATAACTTCCCTGCCTATTCTCTTTCTGCCAGATGGAGCCTGAATCTAAGGCTTCCCCTATTCAAAGCGCTCTCTAATGGAGCTATATCCCCCTCTCCCTGTTCTTCGTCATTTTTTAATCAATGTGTTTTTAGATAAATTGCCTCATCATCTAAATCTCTCTAAGCCTTGATTTCCATACTTTACAATAAAGCTGGCTGGCTTGGTTAAGGTCTTGTAATTAGTTGAAATCCTTCATGCCTGACTCGTCCAGTTCTTCCTTGGCTTCGATTTTGACTGAGGCTGCAGGAGCAGGAGTCGTAGTGGTGGCTGTTATTACAGGGGCAGCAGCCACAAATACAGATGGATTAGCTAAGAAGGCCTCGTTCTTATCAGCAAGAAGGGAGGTATGTTCAGTTACCAGGTATGGTTGCAAAAGTCAGCTAATCAGTCTGCAGATAACACCAGGAGCAAGAACACAGTTTCCTCTGAGAGCAAGCACTTCAGGTTTGTAGATCCAATGAACACCAGCTGGATGACCAGCCCAGCGGAGGGGGACATGCTAAATCCAGCAGTAGTGCTTTAAAGGTCCTCACTTTGTCTCATCTATATCTTGTCTTTCTTGTTTACACATAATTCATCATTTTCCAATGAAGATTTTAGCTTAAAGTCTAAAAGGAGCTCTTCTCAGGCCCTAGCCCAGTGCTTTGGGTTGGCGGTGGCTACACATGGGACAGAGACAGCATGAGAGGCTGGCAGCATGCATTCTTACTTCAGCATGTGGCTGCCTGGTACTCTAGGGGGACCAGAAGAGAGAGTGGAATGCCTGGAAGTTACAGTGGGTTGTGAGCCATGTGGGAGCTGGGAATTGAATCCTGGTCTTCTGAAGAGCAGTCAGTGCTCTGAACTGTTCATTGGGTTCTCCAGTTCTGTTATGGGCATTCTTGATTTTTGTTAAGTCCATTGTGTATGTGTGTGTGTGTGGGGGGGTGTTACAGAGTTAATCCTACATTGTGGGATACTACAATGGAGGAGTATGGGAGTGTTACTCAGCAGACACAAAAGCTCAGCCCGAGTAAGTTAGGAGGAAAGAGGGCTGTCTGTCACTCAGGAGACATTATCTCCTCCCAAGAAAGGTACTTGGGAAATTGTGAGAAAGCCTCAGTCACTTAAAATTGAGGGACTGAGGGAATGTTTCAGGGGTGCAGCTGGGTGGGATATCCAGGGTCAGGGGAACCTGAGGATGTTGGGAAGGGCAAACGATTAAAAAAAAAATCCGTTTCCTGTAAAAAGTCAACCCAGGGGTCTGGAGCAATGGTTCAGTGATTAAGAGCATTTGCTGTTCTTGCAGAGTACTGGATTAGGTTCCTGGGATCCATATGGGGAAATCCCTCGATTTCTTCAGCCCTCAGCGAGCATCAGGCACGCATCTGTGTCAGACATACATGCATGAAAAATACTCAAACATTAAAAACAAACCTCCCCAACTTCCAGGCCTTCATACTGCCTTCTTCAGACACAGGGCTGGGGTAGGTGAAGGATTTAGAATCCACCGCCTCCCGCCTGTTGCCATGGAGACCAACCTCAGTCTTTTCATTCCTTCTGGTACTGGGAATGAAGTCTTAGCACAAAGGAAGAGAGGGTGCCTGTACCGTGCGGAATGTAGTGCGGCCCCTACGGCAGCTATAGAACCAGACCTAGGGACAAAGGCTACGGTTAGTCGCAGCTCAGAGTCCTTCCTTCTGCTAACACTTCTAGTAGCTTGGGGGGCTCTATTGGTCGAGAGGAAGGAGCGATTCATAAACAGCGAGGAGATACTAGACTCGAGACTTCCTAGACTTCTAGGGAGAAGGGGAGTAGCTCGGCTACCGCTCTCGTGGATGCGCAAGAGAGGGCGCCCATCACCCAAATCCTTTGGGTTCCTCCGCCATCTCTCCCTGCCAGCGCTGACCCCGCCTGCTCCGTTCACCCGTCCTGAGTGCCTGTCATTGGATGGTGGCGCGGTCGAGTCTGGGGGCCTATTGGACAAGAGCCCGGGCGCCCGCCCCTTGCCAGCTCGGATTGGCTCGCTGCACGTTGGCGCAACGGAAGAGGCGGCAACCGGCGTGCGCCTGCGCTCCAGCGGGCTGAACGGAGACTGCGAGGCGGCGCTGGGGGGCTGACTCGGGCGGCAGCGGAGGCTGTTGCGGATGGGAGCGGGCCGGTTTGGCGCGCCTATGGAGCGCCAGGACAGGGCTGCCGCCACCTCAGCCGCGGCCGGGGAGTCTGCGGACTCCGAAGCGCGGAGGCGGGAGCCGCCTAGGCGCCGGGCGAGTAGTGCGGCGCCGTCGGGGTCCGGGGAGACGGAGAACGTGAGACGGGAGCGGCCCGGCTACCTCGGCGGCTCCACCTCGGCCGCCCGCCCGCGCGCCGAGAGCCTCCGGAAGAGGCGGCCGCGTAAGTGCCCCGGCGGTGCCCCATGCATGGGCTCCCGGTCACTTCCTCCCTGTCCCCTGGGGCGTTCTTTTCCTGAGACTTCCCCTTTTTTGAGAAAGCTCCTCCTCTCCCAAGACCCTTTGAATCCCCCATCGCGCTCACAAATTAAACCTCTTATATGGCGATTTGGAGATTACTAGAAAATGCCCCCGAATCCCAGCAGGCCCAAAATTCGACTCTGGGCACGGAACGCTTCTAAGCTTGACTCGCTTTTCTTCCTGAAAGAATTCAGGTCATCTTGCACCCAGAGGCCCCCCCCCCCCCGTTTCCCTTCCGTTAGTTCACGGGAATTCCGGTTTCAGCCGTAGCATTCTGTGCAGTAAGGCCTTTTCTTTGGAGGGGAGTCGACCTGTTCCTCACTTACGCTTAAGCCTAGGGAGTTACTCTTTTCAGAGAATCTGTTTCTCATTACCAATTTGTGTTTCTTGCCTTGTGCATTTTCTCCCCTTTAAGGCCTTTAGGGCTGTTGTCTAGCAGCCATTACTACTGTTCAGAGTGTCAATTGTCCTGCTACTGTAATAGGAACTTTACAGCATAGCTGTGTTTTACATGTGGTTAAGACTTGGATATCAGATTACTGTATGAGGAAGGTAAATGCTGAGTGCAGGTTATGAGAGTTATGGAAAGTGGCTTGATGTGTGAGGTCTGTTAGATAGTCTGTGCCCAGCCTCCCTCCCCCAACCCCCCCCCCCCAGTTGCTTTTATCGGTGATTTGAGTGATTGAGATAGGGTTTCTCTGTATAGCCCTGGCTGTTCTGGAACTCACTCTGTAGACCAGGCTGGCCTCTAACTCAGAAATACGCCTGCCTCTGCCTCCCAAGTGCTGGGATTAAAAGCATGCGCCACCATCATTATATGTATTATATGTTTTTTTCTCGCCTTGTAAGAGATTTAATAATACCAGCCAGCCACTTGGGAGGTGGAGGCAGAGGGATATGAAGTTTAAGACTCTGTCCTAAAAGAAAAAAGGAAAACAGATTTTCAGAGTATTCCTGTTGTAGAGTCGTTTACTTGGTTAAAAATTTTTTTATTATGTGTACTTATCATGTGTGTCTGTGTGTTGGTGTAGGTCAGAGGACAACCTTCCCCAGTCCTGGAGATGGAGCTCAGGTTGTCAGGCTTGAGGGCAATCTAACTGACAGTGATGAATTGCCCAAGTTGGCCCATCCCCAGGGCAGTCCTCCTTCAGCCACCTTAGTGCTGGGTATACACTGCCACTACCCAGCTCCTCTGCTCTCACCCTTCTTTCAGTTGTGGGTTGGAACACACGGCTTTGTACAAGGGGTAAATGTTCAGTCTCTGAACTGTATGTAGTATCTCCGGTCCAAACACCTGAGTTTTGTTTTTGTTTTGAGACAGTCTCATATACCAGGATGGCCTTGAACCCCTTATCCTCTTGTCTTCCACCCAAGTGCTGAGGTTACAGGCCTCACTGTGCATCAAGCACCTGATTTTTAAGCAACAGAAAAACCTGAAGATCCTTTGTGGGTTTGTATTACATTAACATGAGCATCAATTTGAGAGGTTTAATGTGACAATTAGCCATATGTAGATGATTATGTCACCCAATTTGCAGTGTTGTTTTGGATTATTTGTGTGTGAGTCTAGCACAATTCAGCCTGATGAACTCCTGTGGTAATTATCTGTATCACTGGCCAGAAAAATGGTGCCCAGCGACAAGTAGCTACTCTGGTGGAATATAAATGCAATTGAGGAATTTTAGCCTTTGTGCTTTTCCTCCTATCTACTGTTTTACTGAATTATTGTTCTTACTTTTTTTTCCCCATTGCTTTAGACAAACATGATTTGTGTGTGTGTGTGTGTGTGTGTGTGTGTGTTCAAGGCTGTCTTGGAAAAGTTGTGACTACCAAGTACTGAATGTAAAAATGACCTACAGGGCTGGGGAGATGGCTTGGTGAGTAACACGCTTGCTTCAGAACCCAGGTAAAAAAAGCTCGGGTACAGTGCCCTGTGCCTGTGATGGCCACATGGGAGAGCAGACAGATGCCTAGTTATTCACTGGCTAGTTAGTCTAGCCGACTTGGCGAAGCTCCAAGCCACTGAGGCACACTAGCTCAAAAAATAGGGGGCTACACCCATGCACACAAATGAACATTAGTTGGCGCTTGCACATTTTCATATGCATGGAGAGTTAGAACACAAATTGCTGGGCCCAGTTCAGTAGTTGAATTAAGAATTGGAGAGGTGAGATGGTGGCCCATGCCTTTAATCCCAGTAAGCCAGAGGTAGAGGCAGGCAGATTCCCGAGTTCATGACCAGCTTGATCTTCAGAGTGAGTTCCAGGACAGCCAGGGCTACACAGAGAAACCCTGTCTCAAAAAACAAAAAGAATCTGGCTAGGTGCAGGCCTTTAATCCTCGCACTCAGGAGGCAAAGGCAGGTAGTTAGCCTGGTCTACAAAGGGAGTTCCAAGACAGCCAGGGTTGTTAAACAGAGAAACCTTGTCTCCAAAAAAACCCTAAGGGGGGGGGGGGAGGGAGGAAGAAGAAGACGAAGAAAAGAGAAGGATTGTGTTCAGATCCAAGCGATTTAAAGACAATTCTGAAAAACATTTGGGAGTGTTATATTACTGTGGTCTCAGAACTGTTTTGAAAGTACTAAGTAGACAAAGCTTGAGTTTGTATATTTATTTTTTGAGATTGTATTTTGTATTTCCCAAGGTGATCTTTAGATTTTATGGTTAAGGATGTCCTTGAACTTCTGATTCTCTTCACCTCTTGAAGGCTGGGATTATAGTTTTTTTTTCCTTTTCTTTTCTTTTCTTTTTTCTTTTTTTTTTTTTTTGTTGCTGTGTCTGCTTTGTATGGTGCTGGGGCTTGAACATCTCCCTCCCTCCCTCCCTCCCTTCCAAGTTTAAACAAACCACAGACATTTAGTTACTTATTTGTATATTTACTTATTTTGTTGTGTATTTGTGTGTATGTGAGGGCACATACAGGGAGTTCAGAGAACAACCTGTGAGAATCAGTTCTCTTCTACTTGGTGAGTTGTGGGAATTGAACTCAGGTGGTCATGTTTGGAAGCAGGCTTTTATACCTACCTACCTATCCTGCCAACCTCTGATTTCTTTATTTTTTTTTCTAATATGGTGTCTGATATTGGCCATATTCCTTTTCTTTGCTTTCTCTGATTGTTAAGACAAATCATGAAAGAACTGTATTTCAGATAATGAATATGTTGAAGAAACTGTTTTGGTGTTATTGGGGAGGTGGTCTCAAGTGTAGTTCAGGCTGGTCTTGAACTCATGATTCTCCCACTTCAGCTTTCTGAGTGTTAAGATTACAAATCAAGCTACCACTCTAGGATTCAAACAAGATAATGGCTTTTTAAAACAAAACAAAACAAAAAAAACCCAAACACCATTTGATCTTCTGTACTACCCAAGGATTCTCTGCTGGATCCAGTTGTTGGCTGTTGAACCCTTCCAAGAGTGTACTTTAGTCATAGCTCTGAGAGGATCCACTGATAACTAATAATTCTTCATCTCTATTGGTTAGAAACACTTCTTTTATTGTCTTTATACTACTCTCCTTTCCTTACTTTTTTCTTTTGAGACAGGGTTTCTGTACATAGCTCTGGCTGAACTGGAACTCATATAGATCAGCTTGCTTTGAAGTCACTGAGATCTGCCTGTCTGCCTCCTGATCAGAGGCATGTTGCCACCATGCTTAGGCAGTTGAAACTAGTAGGAGCTAATTTGTTTTGTAGCTTGTGATCTTGGTTTATGGTAATGTTCTACCACACATTTGAATTGAGCAGTGTGATTTCCAGACTGGTATCATCCTAGATTTCTGTACTAGAAGAGAGAGGAGGGGGCATGGGTAAGAAATGTAAAGTATTGGGCTGGAGAGATGGCTTAGTGGTTAAGGGCACCGACTGCTCTTTCAGAGGTCCTGAGTTCAATTCCCAGCAACCACATGGTGGCTCACAACCATCTGTAATGGGATCTGATACCCTCTTCTGGTGTGTCTGAAGAGAGCAATGGTGTACTCATACATAAAATAAATCTTTAAAAAAAAGAAATGTAAAGTATTTTAAAATGATAATAATTTGAACTGGAGAATTTGTTGAGCAGTCAAGAGAGTTTGTTGCTTTTGTTAGAGGGTCTGAGTTGGATTCCCAGCACCCACATGGTGGTTCACAACTGTCTGTAACTCTAGTCTAAGAGGACCTGTCTTTCGACCTCTTAGGGCACCAGGCACACATGAGGTGCACATACGTACTTTCAAGCAAAACACTTGTATACTATAATAAAATCTGAAAAAAAAAGCTATACTAAATTCTGAAAAAAGCATTAATGTATGTGTTTGGGCACACATGTGCTGTGGTGCATGTGTGGAAGTCAGAGGACACATTTTTAGGAGTTCTCTCCTTCCACTTTGTGGGTCTCAGGAATTGAACTCAGTAGTCAGGCTTAGTGACAAGTGCCTTTACCTGCCATCTTATTGACCTAGAAATTCTTTAAAGCTTTTAGATCAGGTGGTTGTTATATATCACAGGATGAGAAAATACCAAATAAAGACGGATGTTAAAATTTTGGGAATTGCCAGGGAGATGGTTTAGTGGGTAAAGGCACTTAACATGTTTTGTAGAAATTTTGCTTTGGGTAGAGAAGGCAGCCTTTATCCTCCTCCTCTTCCAAGGTTCTAGTGACAGACTGCAAAGTTTAGTCCCACAGAAGTTCATACTCATGAACCAGTGAGTTGATTAGGGTTACTTACAGCCTAAAGCAGCCACATGGCAGAGTCTGGGCTTAGCATGAATGATGGCTTCCTTAAGGCCCCTCCCCTAGAAGCAATCATCAGTTACAGCAGCATTGCATACAGATGACTGGGAGGAGTGGCTGGGTACTCAGGTGAGGGTCCAGTGACCCTCCCTACCCTCTTTCTGTGAGGGAGCCCAGTTGTGATAATTTTTTGCAAGTGGAACAAGTGACTCTGGTTCAGAGGACAGTGCTATACAACACCATACAAACCTGACCACCTCAGTTTGATCCCCAGAACCTGTCTCTACTCCAAGCCTTTTTACACTGAGATGGGAGGCAGAGACAGGAAAATTAGCCAGAAGCAGAAACTGAGTCCCTGCTTATTTGTGGAATAAATTCCTGTCTTACAGTGGAAGGAGAGAACCAACTCCTGAAAAGTTGTTCTGTGATTGAGGAGGGTGTGTGTGTCACACACACAAGAGAATAACATTTAAGAAAGAAAATAGATTATGAAGACTAGGGCTGTAGCATGCAGGAATCCCTGTGTTTGAACTCCAGTGTTCTATAAACCAGATGTGGTGTCACCTGCTATAATCCCACCACCAAGGAGGATGATGCAGGAGGATAGGAAGTTGAAGTCATTCTTAGCTACACAGTAAATTCAAGACTGGTCTGGGATATATGAGAATATGAGATTCTGTCTTTTAAAAAAAGGGGGGATATGGGATAAAGGTATAACTCAGTTGGTAGAATTCTTGCCTGGCAAATACTTGGCAGATTTAGCATTGCTTTAAATAGGTAAAAAATGAAGGCAGCAAGATACTAATTAATGATGGTGGCATAGCTACAGTGATTGTGTGTTAAATACTGTACCCTCACCCTCTCCCCTTCCCCCGGGTATTTTATCTAGGTCTCATCCAGTGAGGTAGGGGTGTGTGTGTGTTGCATGCAAGTGAGTATTCCAGTGTGTGCACATCTAAGTGTACACACAGCACACAGTCCCAAGCAAGATATAAGATATCTTCCTCTATTGCTGTGCTGTTGAGTCAGGGTCTCTAACTAATGGAAAGCTCATCATATACCCTGTCAGAAAGGATGGCTAGCCAATGAATTCTTGGAATCCTCTGGTCTCCATTCTTTTTTTTTTGTTTGTTTATTTGTTTGTTTTTCGAGACAGTGTTTCTCTGTGTAGCCCTGGCTGTCCTGGAACTCACTCTGTAGACCAGGCTGGCCTCGAACTCAGAAATCCACCTGCCTCTGCCTCCCAAGTGCTGGGATTAAAGGCGTGCACCACCACTGCCCTGGTCTCCATTCTCTAATGTCGAGGTTACATGCTTGCACAACTGTGCTGAGCCTTGTTGTCGGTTTTTTTGGATTCTAGGGACTTGTGCTTGCAGAACATAGTAGTCATTATTCACTGAGCCATATCCCTTTCAGTTTCCAGATGGAAAAATAGACTTAGTTAAACTCTAAAATTTTTATTGAGATATGACATGGTGGACTGGAGAGATGGCTCAGCGGTTAAGAGCACTGGCTGCTCTTCTGAAGGTCCTGAGTTCAAATCCCAGCAATTACATGGTGGCTCACAACCATCTGTAATGAGATCTGACCCCCTCTTCTGGGGTGTCTGAAGACAACTACAGTGTACTTACATATAATAAATAAGTACATCTTTAAAAAAAAAAGATATGACACAGTAAAACCCTACTTTAGCAATGTATATATAGTAGAGTATACTATAAGGTAGATATGTAAGAAGCATGGGAGCACCAGGATCAGAGGCCCCCTTGGTATTATGGAGGACAAGTCCTTCTGAAGAGGACTCCTTGTGTGCTATATTGCACGTGGAGCTCTTTGGAACTTGATGTTTAGACTCATTGCCAATCACAGGATACCCTTACATTTCATTAGTTTAGAAAATGAAGCTTTTTGTAGCTTGGCAATACTGACTTAGAAAAGGGGTTCCTTGACTTTTGGAGAACATTGGTGTTGGCAGAGTGGAGCTCATGTTTCATAAGTGTCATTTTTGTTTGGAAATCAAAAGGGCCTACCCCCTACTGCCTATCAGTGATAAATTTTTTTTTAGTGCTTTTGATCTTTATGGGTTTTTTTCTACTTCATTTTGAACTAATTAAAAATGTTTTGTGTTTGTATGATTTGTGTATTTATGTGTGGGCCGTGGCATGGGGGTGGAGGTCAGAGGACAGTCTTGAGTATAGGTCCTTGTCTTCCATTTCGGTTGAGCTAGGATTCCTTTGTTTGCTAGCTGGCCCATAAATTTCTGGGGATTCTCTTGTCTGTTTCCCATTTATATTTAGGAATGCTGGGGTTACAGATGGGAGCTGGGGTGCTCAGCTCCTTACATCTGTGCTGGGGATTCAGGTTTATGTCTTCATGTTTTTACAGGAGTCAGCCTCTGTCCTTTGAGCTATTTTTTTATGTTTATTTTTTCCTGTAGCTAATCTTAGCATCCTTTTTAAACTTTTGTTACAAATATACTTAATTTTAAAATCTCTCCATATGAACTTTTTCATCTTTGATTTTGTAAATTAATTAATTTGTAGAGAAAAATGTGATATCTCAGTTGTAAGGTGTCGTGGTGCTGAGGTAAGGACCTCATTTGTACCTCAAGCGCCCACTCACAAGCTTGATGCAGGCCCGTGATTGCAGAGATGGAGATGGCTCTTCCAGAGGTCCTGAGTTCAATTCCCAGCAACCACATGGTGGCTCACAACCATCTGTAATGGGATCTGATGCCCTCTACTGGGGTGTCTGAAGAGAGCAGTAGTGCACTCACGTACATTAAATAAATAAATAAATCTTTAAAAAAAAATACACCTGTTTGTGGGGAACTGTGTGGTGTTTTGACTCATATCTATTGTATGTTTAAATCATTAATGTTAGCATATCTATTCAAGCGTAACTTTTCTGTGGTGAAAGGTTGCAAACTCTTTTAGGGCTGGGGATGTATTTAAGTGTTGGGGCATACACATTATGGTATGTGAGTCCCTGGGTTGGCTCCACAGAGCTACCCCCACCCTCAAACAGTTATTACCTGTATCTAGTTATTTGAAATCTTATGTTCCTTTTCTCTTCTGGGGCTGCATGCATGCATGCATCCATCTATTGATCAGCTAACATGGGGTCTCATTATGAAGTCCTAGCTGGCCTGGAGCTCCATATGTAACCATCCTGGTCTAGAACTTGAAATGATCTGCCATTGCTAGGATTGCAGCCATGTACTACCACTGCATGTTTTGTTTTGTTTTAAAAGCGGTGCTTTTCTGTTCTTGTCTCCAACTGCTGTCTTGTCTTCTTTCCTTCCCCTACAAGACAGATGTGCTGCATTCACTTCCTACTCCTTTCCTCCTTGATGTCCTTTGTTGAAATCGTGTAAGTATTTTAGGTCTTAAAGTCAGCATGCATTTATTTCTCTGCTTATAGCTTATGGATAGAATTTTTCTTAGAGCCCTTGTAAAATTAAGCTGCTGTGCCTGTACATGATTCAGAGACTCTCTTTGAGTGGCAGTCCTTGTGTGTGAAGTCTCTTTTGGATTTCTTGAAAGCTGCTTGACTAGATAACACTTTTTAAATCGTTCCCCTTATTTCTTTGAAGTTTATGTGTTTTTGTCTCCTAACATACTTGTTGCTAATGAAGAGCACTGTTTACCTTTGTGTAATTTATTTCTGTTCTTAAGAACTAGGTTCTTCTTAGGGCTTCCTGAAATTTTAGTATGGTTTCTTTTCTGTTTTATTTTTTTTTTTTTGAGACAAGGTCTCACTGTGGAGTACTGGATGGCTTGGAACTCAGAGATCTGCCTGTGCTGAGACTAAGTGTGTATCACACCATATCTGGCTTCTGTAATACCGATTTTTTAAGTCTTCTTAAGTGTTTCTACTCTGTCCCAGGAAATTCTAGAGCTTATGAAAGATAAGGCATTGGGTTTTTGGTTCTTATCTCTATTTCTACCCCTTTTTTTTTAAATATTTGAGAGACATTCTAGGAGGGATTTCTCAGTTTTGATTTCTGTTTTGCGTGTTTTCACACCCAGTTTTCAGTTAAATGTATGTTGGGCTTAGAGTATATAGCTCTAAGACACCCCCCCCCCAAAGTTTAGATTTGGATCACACTGACCTGTCCTTGTGAAGTCCTTCCTCTATCAGTGTGATCACACAGTTGGCTTTCTCTCTTAGTGGCAGACATGATTAGTTTGGCTTCCTAGAGTATGTAGCCTTTCTGCAAGGCTTCTTTCACTCAGCTTGTCTTTTAGTTTCATAGATAATTTTGTGCTTTTTTTTTTTTTTGGTGAGGATAAGTGTTGAAAAGCATCCCCCTATTCCCCCATAAATAGGAACAAACTTATTCATTAGTTTTGTTTTGTTTTCCCTCGAGACAGGGTTTCTCTGCGTAGCCCTGGCTGTCCTGGAACTCACTCTGGAGACCAGGCTTGATTGCCTCTGCCTCCTGAGTGGTAGGATTACAGAGGGCATGGACCACCATTCCAGGGTCAGTTTTGGTTTTGTTTTAAATTTATTTTCTTTTAAAACTATGCATATGTGTATTTGTGTGAGTGTAGATGCCAGGGGAGACCAGGAGAGTGTTGGATCACCTGGAGCTGCTTTAGATACAGGCAAGAACTGAACTCTGGTCCTTCACAAGAGCAGTATCTGTTCTACTCCACTGAACCATCTCTCCAGTCCCTGTTCGTCAGTTTTACACAAACTTACAAGTCTCTGGTTTTGTATACATTTTTAAGTGTACATTAATCCTAATAGGTTTTAGTTTTTGGTTTTTCATGCATTGTGTCTGAAGATGTTTACAATTCATTATTCTTGGAAACCTTTCTTCAGAGACTTTATTATTTTTTGTGGCACTTGTTTTCCTTTTTTGGTAATTCATCCTTGGGGGAGAATTGCTGTTGATCTGTCAGCGGATGTAGATTGTGTTCTAGGCCATGGGATGGAGTGTAGTGGGGAGATGGGGTGTGTGTGGCCAGGTGTGGAGGCTGTCTTTCTTTTGGGTGGCAGCAGCCAGGTGCATGCCACCTTGACTCTGCCTCTGATTCATGTACTCAGGGAAGAGAGTCTTTGCCTCTGTGAGGGTGGGCACGTACTCTTGATAGAGAGAAATCTGTGGCCTGTTGAGTTCCTCCAAATCTACTTCCTGACCATGGCCTTGTGGCTGCTTGCTCTGGGCAGCCACTCCATCTGTTGTTGGGTAGAGCAACCCTGTGTGCTTTCCCACCTTCACAGCTGCTTTCTGTTTTATTAGCATTCCTTTTGATGGTTCTGGACAGCCACTGACTAGACGGGGTGTGTGTGTGTGTGTGTGTCTGTCTCCAAATTTTTTTAGGAAAGAATATCAGTAAACTTAAGCTTTTGTTAGTCATTTCTTGATTTAGGGTTTGGAAGGCACATATATGTCCATATTTATCTATGTTTCTGAAGCTATTGTTTTTTAATTTAACCAATTTTATGCATATGGTTTGTATGTCTGTGGACCATGTGTGTGCCTAGAAGAGGGTATCAGATCCCCTGGAACTGTAGTTAAATGTGGTCATGATCTGCCAAGTAGGTGCTCTATTTGTTTATTTTGAAATTCTTTTTGGGCAGCAGGTAGCTTGGACTTAAAGTCCATTGAAGCCTTTTATTTTTAAGCTGCCAGTGTTTTCCTTTGTCTTCCCAGAGCCTAGGGCCTGATGTATAGTGGACAAGTACTCTACCGCTAAGCTGTACACGAAGCCCAGAGTAGGTTCTGTGAGGAATTGATCCTGGAGATAGGTAGGGTTGAGGCTTTCCTTGCTCTATAGAGTGAGTCCTAGAGCGCTTACATTCCTCCTTCTGAGTTGGAGGTGGGGTGAAGATTTTCATTTACAGTTTGTGCTTTTCAGGGTTGAAAGTTAATTTGTTAGCTTTTAAGTATTCATAGTATAGTTTGGGCATGTCTGTACAGAAGAGTCAGTTTGGCTAATACTTTGGTATTTTTGATTTACATCTTTTTCCTCAAAACATTTTAGTTTAAAATTTTATCCCTTAGAAACCACAGCATATGGAATAAGTCAAGTAAATATAAACTTTACTTTTAGAAAAAGGTATTTTGACATTTTCTTCTTTCCATTTAGTTTTCCCGTGGTTTGGCTTGGATATTGGAGGAACCTTGGTCAAGCTGGTTTATTTTGAACCTAAAGACATCACTGCTGAAGAAGAAAAGGAGGAAGTGGAGAGTCTGAAAAGCATTCGGAAGTACCTGACCTCCAATGTGGCTTATGGATCCACAGGAATTCGGGACGTGCACCTTGAGCTGAAGGACCTGACTCTGTGTGGACGCAAAGGCAATCTGCACTTTATACGCTTTCCCACTCATGACATGCCTGCTTTTATTCAAATGGGCAAAGATAAAAACTTCTCAAGTCTCCACACTGTCTTTTGTGCCACTGGAGGTGGATCATACAAATTTGAGCAGGATTTTCTCACAGTATGCATTTTTTAGCTTATATACAATTTATGGAAATTTGATTGTTTAAAATGATGCTGATTACAAGTGGTAGAATCATTTCCATTTCTAATGGAGCTTGGATATTCTTAGGGAAATGAACATATATTTAAATTAGTGGCAGTCAGGAGTTGATCGTGTAGTGATTGTTGGGTACTGTACTTCTTACCTGGTATATTGGTATATATCAACATAGCATTTTACCATTTCTTTAGTATGAAAACTTTTGAGTATGGGATAAGCACAAAGGTGGGGTAGGAGTAGGGGATAAGAGCCTACAGGGGGTAACATCATCCTATCTCATTAAGGAGTTAAAAACAAGATTTTAAAATTTTAGTCCTGGCCTAGGGAGATGGTTCAGCTGTTAAAATGTTTGGAGGACCTGAGTTTGATCCTTAGAACCTACATGAAATGGGTAGGTATGGGCCAGAGAGGTAGCTCAGTAAGGACCTGAATTCCGTTCCCAGTACTTATGTCAGAACAGCTCATAAACTGCCTGTGCTTCAGTGCTAGGATATGTGCTTGTGGTCATCTTGGGCAGTGCACGCACAGAGACATAAAGAAAAAATTAAGTTGGCTGTGGTGGTACACATCTTTCATCTCAGCAGGACTCAGAAGTTAGAGGCTGGCAGATCTCACTGAATTTGGGGCTAGCCTGGTCTACATAGCAGTTGTAGATCTGTCAGGGATACATAGACCATCTCAGAAACAATCAAACAAACAAACAGGTGTGTGTGATGGTGTCTCAGCACTAGGGAGGCAGAGACAAATGGATCTCTGGGGCTCAGTGGGTAGTTTCTCCAGCTTACATGAGGAATTCCAGGCTAGTGAAGAATCAGGAGAAAGTAGATGATGCCCAAGGAATAACATCTCAGGTTGTCCTCTAATTTCCACATGTACACACACACTATCTGGGCACAAAACTATTTTGAATCTTGTGTACCAAATAGTTTCTCTTCTTCCGCCTCAGTTATTTTCCAGCATGTCTGGCTAAAGGTTTGTTTGTTTGTTTGTTTGTGGAGTAGTGGGGCAGGAGTGATGGCTAGGTGGTTAAGAGCTCGGGCTTCTTCTCTAGAGTACCCAGGTTTGATTCCTAGAACCCACATGGTGACTCACAATAAAAAATTTAAAGTGGTTCTTTTCAGGCATTAAAGCTGATAGATCTGTTTTACTCAAACTAGGCAAATACAGTCCCAGCTTGTGCTATTCTTCCCAACCAAATTTCTCAACCATATCTAAGCTCCTAAGGCCAGAATAATACTGGGCATTAGGTTTTGCTTTTCTCCTGTCTACAAAGTCTTGAGGCTAGGTCTTTTGAGTATTGATGTGGTACAAGTGAATTTGCCAGGCTCCTGACCTAGCTTTCAGGGTGCAATGCATGTAGAACAGTGTCCTCAGTAACCACTTCTCACAAGAAGATTTGACTGAAGGAGGTTTGACTCTGTCAACACAAAGCATAGCTTTGACTTCACAGGACTTAAATTTATTCTGAACCAAATATGAGCAGCCAGGCTTGGCAACACAAATTTGGACTGCTTTGAATGACATGAATGACATCTCTTTGTGGACAAGGTTAAAGAATAAAGGGAAACCACTGCCATAGCAGTGCCTTTGCAAATGCACTGGGGGAGACACTAGGTTGGCGGGCACTGGAAGTTTCAGATGTTGTCTAATGACTTTTTTTTTAAAGAATTATTTTATGTATATGAGTACACTGTAGCTGTCTTCAGACACACCAGAAGAGGGTATCAGATCCCATTACAGATGGTTGTGAGCCACCATGTGGTTGCTGGAAATTGTATTTAGGTCCTCTGGAAGAGCAGTAAGTGCTCTTAACCACTGAGCCATCTCTCCAGTCCATCTAATGACATTCTTAAGTTTAAGTTAGTGGTTTGTTAACACATTCAAAAGGTTTTAGGTGACAGTCTAAGAGGATGCTAAGTTACACATAAAAGTGGGCAATGACTATTGAGAGGACTAAAGAACAATTTAAGAACAACTAACCAGTTAGTATGCAGAATTCCCAACACTGTCTTCATGTCTCATTCCTTTTCCCGTGTGTAAATTCATAGGCCTTGTTCTTTTCTGATGTTCTACCTCCCCACCACCCTCCAACTCCACCCTGGGAATGGCTGTTGTAATCCTAGCATAGAAGAGACATGAATTAGCTAATAAGGTTTTATACTCTTCCCTTGGGTTTTTCTTGATCACTGGTTTTAGAATTTGGGTGAGACGTGGAATAGTAAGTTCTTTGAGACAGTCTCCCAGTGATGATAACTGATAGGTAGGTGGCGAAAACTTCTGGTTCCAAAACACTGTAGAGGCCCCATTGCAACATATTGGGAAATCATTTAGACTATTAACAAGCCTCATCTGTGTGAGAATCCAAGGAAAGGGTGCAAACTGGACTTTATATATCAAGAGTAGGTTCTTAGGCAGTTAGGTTTCTTCTGTTCATGTTCTTAAATTGTGATGAAAACTACATGGAAGGAAGGGTGTTGAGAAAGTGACCAGGTGGGTAAAGTGCCTGCCACTCGAGCATAAAGACGGAGTTGAATCCTTAGCACCCACACTAGAAAGCTGAGAGTGTGTCTGTGGCCTCCGTGCAGGGAGCAGAGATGGCCGGCCAGCCATTCTAGGCAGTCAGCAAGTGCTAGGTTCAGTAAGAGACCTTGATTCAAAAGATGAGGTGGAGAGCTATTGAGAAAGCTTTGATGTTGACTTTCAAGCTCCACATGTACACATATGTTACACACAACATATACAGACAAAGCATGTGAAATGAAATGCTACAAGTGTATTAGTAGTGAAAAATAGTTAATAATCTATATTTTTTAAAATTGGGTTTCTTTTATAATGTGAGCCAGATTTTTCTTTCTTTTTTTGAGACAGAGTTTCACTATGTAGCTCTAGCTTGCCTGGAACTAGCTCTCAAGACTCACACAGAGATCCACTTGCCTCTGTCTCCTGAGTACTAGAATTAGAGGTGTGTGCAACCATGACTGCCTCAGGTTTTCCTGATCCTGAATTTGCTTTTTGGTACTGAACTTACATTCTGAGTAATCTGAATTAATAGAACATTTACAGATGAATCCTTAGGTGTGATAGATTCCTGATACTCATTTGGAACAGTAGCTCAGTAGGATGTTTCTGTAGTGAGACTTTTGGGTTCTTTAAAAAACACAGAAATATTATAATATATTTTTGTTTTAATCCCAGGCGTGGGATATGGGGCTGCTTCAGATTATCCACAGCAGCTAACTATGATTTGCCTCATGCAGGGGTGTGATTTTTGCCAGCTGCAGATAGTTTCTGCGATTGTGTGACATTTGAGAACGTCTATAAATGCTGTGGCATTGAGAGGTGGTGGTGGTGTTAGTTGCAGTGTGTTGAGTAGTCCTGAACAAAGAAGAAATTAGATATTCTGACAGGGAAGATTAAACTTGCTCCAAGGAACTGGAAGCCCCTAATCAGCAGGAAGTAGTTTAACAATAACATTGTCTTCCCCTCTATCCTTTTTTCTCTTTTGTCTAGTGTTAGGGGGTTCATTGAAAGGGTGGAAAAGTGGGGGTGGAGAAGGGTGGGAGAAAAAAGAACCCACAAATTAGCCAAAGTCAGCTATATGTTTCAGAATAACAAATTCTGGGAAAGAGAAATTGGTTTGACATTCAGTGTAAAAAAACTGCTTGGGTTCTAATATTAGTCTACCAGTGTGAAGTGGTATTTAATGTAGAAGTGAAAATGCTGACACATTGCATCAAATTGCTTTGACTGAGGGAGAGAATGGTCGGGTAGAGTGACAGGTGTCATCTTCTAAAGAGGGGGTTTGGTTGGAAGAGAACTTAATATTTCTAATTGGAAATTGATTTAAGAATTCATCTGAAGTTACTAACTTTTGTTGTTCACAATAGACTGGAATAAACTGAATATAAATATAATTGAATGGTGTTGCATAAAGAGCGAGGTTTGTAACAGAATTGGGTTCTTCAGTGGCTTTGAGGTATCACCACTTTTATAATGTGTTAGCATGTTCTAGTCAACTTTCAAACTAATCAGCCATTCTACAGAGTTACTATGAGAACTTCCCGTGCTGTACATGTACATACACATATAAATATGATTGTAAAATAGATAAATCCAGTTGTAGTTTAAAGTTTCTGATTCGACTAAATATGTCTTGACTTTTTCCCTGCTTATGTAGAATTGCTGTATTTCCCACATAATATGAATAATTAACATTTCCCTATTATTTGAAAGGAATTAAGTTGATGAAAGGTTTTAAGCTTGATTATACTAAACTTTACTCTTCCAAAAAGCTGTAACCATAACCAGTTAGGTAGTAAGAAATTTTTGCCTTTCTTTTCTTTTGAGCTGGAAATCTCATGTAGTTGAATCTGGCCTTGAACTCCCAAGCTTCCTTCCCCCTGAGTATAGGGATTACAGGTATGTGCCACAGGGCTTGACTTTAAATCCTACTTTTCTTGGATACTTTGTAGTTCTTTAACAAAAGGTAGGTTGTTTCTGTTTTTTGCTTTTGTTTTTTAACTGAACTCAGGGTGTCATGCTTTATTGATGAACTCTACCTTTGAATTATATCCTCAGTTTCTTTTTCAGGTTGTTTAAGTAGTAAAATATGGTTTCTTTGATACTGCTTGATAGCTTTGTGTGTGTGTGTGTGTGTGCGCGCGCACACACACACACACATGTCCTGAGTATGTGCTCATTTACATGGAGTACCAGAGGTCAACCTTGGTATTGATCTTAAGGAGCTGTCCACACGGGTTCCTTGATTAGACTAGACTGTCTAGCCAGGGAGCCCCAGGGATTTCCCACTGCACTGGGAGATTATAGGTATGTGTTGCCACACCTAGTTTTTTGTTTGTTTGGTTTTTTTGAGACAGGGTTTCTCTGTTTAGCCCTGGCTGTCCTGGAACTTATTATGTAGACCAGGCTGGCCTTAAACTCAGAGATCTGCCTGCCTCTGCCTCCCAAGCACCGTGATTAAAGGCATGTGCCACCACCACCTGGCCACACCCAGCTTTTTATGAGTTTAGAAATGGAACTCAGTTCCTCTTGCCTGGGTGGCAGAAATCTTACCAACTGAGCTGTATTTCCGTCCACCATGCCAGTCTTTATGGATTCTGCCTTTGTTGCTAGGTACTCTGATAAGCCATGGCCTCCACTGCATTCTGCTCTACTGTCCCTGTCAGCAGAGGTCTTGTTTTCTGCTGCTCACTTAGGACTTTGCTCATCTCACAGTTACAGTGGTTTGTATGTAGATTATTTGTATCTGTAGGAACCAGAGTTTGTCTTGGTGCTCCATTCTCCTTTTCCTTGTCCCCAGATCTGTTTTACAAAGTGTATACAAATGTCACACATCTGTGGGTGCACTTTTATGGTTCCTTCAGTGTAGAGATGTCTTTTATAAGGGAATTAAATTTTTTTCTGTTGGTTGCCAGATGTAGTGGCTCACACCTGTAGTCCTACCACTTAGTAAGTGGGGGCAAAAGAATTAGAGGCTTAGGCTACAGTGATACTTTGTTTCGTAAAAAAATGTTGGTTTATTAGAAAGTCTGATTACATTTTTATTTTATTACAGATAGGTGACCTTCAGCTTCGAAAATTGGATGAACTAGATTGCTTAATAAAAGGAATTTTATACATTGACTCAGTTGGATTCAATGGACGGTCACAGTGCTATTATTTTGAAAACCCTGCTGATTCTGAAAAATGTCAGAAGTTACCATTTGATTTGAAAAATCCATACCCTCTGCTTCTGGTGAACATCGGCTCAGGGGTTAGCATCTTAGCAGTGTATTCCAAAGATAATTATAAGAGGGTCACAGGCACCAGGTAAATCCTTCATATAGTTACTGTCTGTATTTGATATAATAGATTACTGAGTTGTCAGGTATCACAACAGCCTTCATTAAAATTATGTGAAAGATTTAAAGTTTTGAAACTGTGCAAGCACATGTTGCTTCTCTTTAAACATTCTGCTGTCATTGGCCTCTTTTCATCTCTTTTGCTTAGGGTTTTTATTATTTCATTAACAGACTCATTGCATCCATAGCTTATGGTGTGCATATGTAGAGTAGCTATTAACCAAGTAGTCCTTTGGAAGAGAAAGCAAGACAAAGTCCTTCCTTTGAAACCTGTAGACTTTATGTACATACTCGCATATATGCTTTAGCATGTGCATGCATGCATTCATAACAGAGGATGGTATAAGGTGTCCAGGGGATGGCCATATGGCAAGGGATGGTCCTGGGATGGTGTGTGGTAGTTTGAATGAGAATGGTCCCCATAGACTCACATATTTTTTTTAATACTTAGTCCCCAGGTAGTAGAAATGTTTGGGAAAGATTAGGAAATATGGCCTTATTGGAGGAGATGTGTTACTGGGGTGGGCTTTGAGGTTTCAAAAGCCCAAGCCATTCCCAGTTAGTTTTCTCTCCTCATGGTTGTGTCCAAGATGTGAGTTCTTAGCTACTGCTCAAGTGCCAGACCTGTCAAGTACTACTATCATGCTCCCACCATGATGGTCTTGGACCCCCAATAAACTCTACTATAAGTTGGCTTGGTTATGGTGTCTTACCACAGCAGTAGACAGAAGTTGGTACCAGGGAGTGGCTCTTGCTGTGACTGGCTTCACTGTGTTATTGTTTGGTGTAATATGTGGATTTTGGATTAGGAAAGTGGTTGTTAAATGCTATAAGCAGGGCTGAATAGGGTCATCCTAATAGGAGCTTGGAAGACAGCAGTGCTGAGAACAAATGTTGACTATGGATGCCCAGCTCAAGCAGTTTTAGAGGAGGGGGTCAGGTGTGGTGTGGCACATGCCTTTAATCCCAGCATTCAGGAGGATCTCTGAATTCAAGGCCAGCATAGACTACAAAATGAGTTCTAGGCAGCCAGGACTGTATAGAGCAGTAGTTCGTAATCTTCCTAATGCTGGGACTCTAGTACAATTCCTGAGGTTGGGGTGACTCCCGATTATAAAGTTATTTTTGTTGCTACTTCTTAACTAATTTTGCTACTGTTGTGAATCATAATGTAAAAGTGCATCTGTGTTTTTCCCATGGTCTTAGACAGCTCCAGTGAAAGTGTCATTTGACCCCCAAAGGGGTCACAATCCTCAGGTTGAGAATTGCTGATAGAGACCCTGTCTCAAATAAACTACAAGAACAACAAATAACAACCAAAAAAACCAAAAACCAAAAACGAAAGATATTTTAGTGGACAACAATATAAGCAACTGGGTAGAGATTATTGTTATGATATTTTGGCAAGAATGTGGCTACTTTTTATCCTTGTCCTAAAAAGTTGCCTGAGGCAAAATTGAAAAGTAATGGATTTTTTTTTTTTTTGGCTGAGAAGATTTCAAGACAGCCTAATACTGACTGTGTCTTGTGTTTATTAGTGGTAACTGTTACACAGATCTACAGTGCAAAAGAACAATTGGGACAAAAAGAAATATAAAATGTATAGTTTGAAATGGAAAAATAGTACCAGGAGATTTAATGTTGGAACCAAAGCCTGTGTTGAAAGATAAGGTGACATTGCCCAGCTAAGCTTTCAGCTGGTAAGAAGGAAATGCCTCAGAAATTTTCAGCTCTTAAACCACAACAAGGAAAACTGCTGCAAATGTAATTCAGGAAGGGGTGTGGGCCTCTTCCCACACAGGCAACCCAGCTTGGCAGAGTTAGCCATACGGTTCTGGCTTTAGAGGCAAGATGGATATATGAGTAAAAAGGTTGTGGACCCTTCCTCCATGGTTAAGGAAAACCACCAGGGACTCCCTGCCTGTTCCTGAGGTGGCTATTATGTGAAGCTGTGAAGGTGAAGCCTGGATTGCCTAGGAAACCCCAAGATGTTAGAGATGCCAGAGACATGGATCTCTGCCAAAAGAATTGCAGACAGGGTGTGGAACTAGCCTGAGAGAGGGGGAAGGAGGGAGGGAGGGAGGGAGGGGAGAGAGAGGAGAGAGAGGGGAAAGAGGAGAGAAGTGTGCCATCATCAGACAGGATTTGGAGTCTGTCCTGCTGGTTTTCAGTCTTGGTTTGATTCAGTATTTCCTTACTCTGCCCATTTCCTCCATTTGGAAAGCTCATGTGTATATTCTGTGCTAATGTGTGTTGGAAGTACATGTTTTGCTTGTACTTGAGTCTCAGAAGAGACATGAATAGATTTTGAAACAATGTTGAGACTGAAATACTATGGGAACTTTTGAAGGTGGACAAATAGATTTTGCATATGATATGGCTACAAGCCTGTGGGAGCCAGGGAGTAGAAATGTGTTGGTTTGAGTGAGAATGTCTTCCCAGAGGCTTATATATTTGAATGCTTGGTCCCCAGGTGGTTGAAATGTTTGGGAAGGGTTAAGGAGGGTGGCCGTGTTGGAGGAGGTGTATCACTAGGGATGGACTTTGAGGTTTCAAGAGTTCAAGCCATTCCCAGTTAGCTTTTTCTGCCTCATGATGTGTCTCAAGATAAGAAATCTCAGCTACTGCTCCAGTGCAATGGCTGCTTGCTGCCATGCTCCCTGTCGTGATGGTCATGGACTCTAACACTGAAACTGTAATGCCCCAAATAAATTCTTTTTTTCTATAGGTTGTCTTGGTCATGATGCCTTGTCCCAACAATAGAAATGTAACTAAGACAGTTTGGATCTAGAAATTGAGGTACTGATAACTAGAAAAATGATTTAAAAAGGGAAGAGTAGATGAACAAGAATGGATGTTTTGGTTAAGGTTCAGAGTTTACTTGAGGAAAACAAAGGAACTGAGGGTTTGAATAACCGTTTACCTAATGAGTATAAGCCAACAAATGAGAGTAGTTTGGGAAAGCAACAGATGGTCAGTAGTGGAGTCTGGGCGGGTAAGAATGACAGACCCTTGTATGACTTGAGAGGTCGTTCTGCCCTTGAATACAAAAAGGTGCCAGCATGACACTGGGTATGTTGGCTTTATGTGTGCCCGAGGCTTCCACACTCACCAGGAGTAGACCACATTGGGGACACACACAGGGAGATGGACTATATATATTTTTCCATTGTTGGCTCACATGAATATATGCATTTTGTGTTTATGAGGCACTTGCATTTATCTTCTTGCAAACTTACCTTATTGGTATCACTGATGGTTTAATTGAGGCAAGAATAGACATATATAAATATGTTTGGGGGTTCATAAATCTAACATTTCCATTCCTGTGTTTTAAAAATACTACATTGTTTGCTTTTAATCATAGTCTTGGAGGAGGAACTTTCTTTGGTCTCTGCTGTCTTCTTACTGGCTGTAGTACTTTTGAAGAAGCTCTTGAGATGGCATCTCGTGGAGATAGCACCAAAGTGGACAAATTAGTTCGAGACATTTATGGAGGAGACTATGAGAGGTTTGGCTTGCCAGGCTGGGCTGTGGCTTCCAGGTAAGGGAGTATGTAATGTAGTAAGAAATACAGGACCAAAATCCTATTAGGTATATGTTTTATTTTAAACAGTTTCATTGAAATGTAATTTATAAAATTATTTGTTTAAAACATTTAATTTGTAGCTGAAGATACAGTTCAGTTAGTAGAATACATACTAGTATGTATGAAGCCCGTACTAGTGTACTTGATCCCCAGCACTGTATAAACTGGGGATGGTACATGCCTATAATGCCTAGAGTCCCAGCCCTGCAGTGCAGGCAGGAGGACGAGGAGATTCAGATCATTCTCGGCTTCATAGTTAGAGGCAAGTCTGGTATACACAAACACTTACCTTTTTAAAAATGTGTAATTTAGTGATTTGTTGTATATTTGCAGAATTTTGCAACTATTACTGTAATTCAATTTCAAAACATTTTTATCATTTTAGAAAGAAACTTTACAGCCCTTAGCTATCACTCACTCTTCCATTTTAGTCCTAACCCTTCCCAGAGCTGCTATTTCTATGGATTTGCTTACTCTGAACATTTCTCATATATATGGGATCATAGTATGATCTGTCATGACCAGCTTCATCTCTCAGTATAATATTTACAGAATTATTTCTTTTGTTGTTGAGTATTGTTAATATACCATATTTTGTGTATTAGTTAATAAACATTGGGTGTTTCCAATTTTTTCTGGCTGTCATGAATAGTGCTGAAGACCTGTGTACTTGTCTTTGTTTGGACATGTTTTTAATTTATTGTTTGTTTGTTTGTTTTTTGATTCAAGTTTTTTTTCCCCTAACTATCCTGGAACTCACTCTAGAACAGGCTGACTTTGAACTCAAGATCCATCTGCCTCTACCTCCAGAGTCATGTAATTAAAGATGTGTGTGCCCTGCTTTAATTTTCTCGATCTCTATCTAGGAATGAAATTGCTGTGCTGCATGGTGACTTTATGTTTAATCTTTTGAAGAACTAATAGACTACTTTCCAATGGGACCACACCATTTTACAGCCCCAGCAACTTAAGACACTCTTATTCTCTGTCTCAGTCTTTTGTTTAGGAACCCTCCCACCTCCACCCCTATTTATAAACTGTTTTAGTAACTTCATTTTTCCCATGCAAATGCTTAAAACTGTATTATTGACACTGCAGTTAGAAGCTGACATAGCAGCAAAGAGTAAGGAAAAAGACAACCTCGGGAATCCCAGTGGCAGCTGCTTGGAAAGTGCAGAAGTCAGACAAGAATTTATCCTAATGCATTGAGATTCGAGGGCTCCTGCAATAAGGATACAAAGATAGTCACTCCACTGTAGCTACTTTGTTTTCTCCTAATTTCTCTAATCTGTTTCCTGAATTTTTCATTTATCTCTACTTCTGAGTCTGCTTTTCTTTCCTTTGGTGAAGCCTTTGTCTCCCTTCAACAGAGGCCAGAGTAACCTTGAACTTGTAATCTTCCTGTATCAGCTTCTGACTGTTGGAAATAACCAGGGTGTGCCTCCGGGCCCTAATTAATTGTGATCTTGAGTTTTGTTTTTCTGTTTATCATTTAAGGAATATGCCTGCTGAAGTCTTTTGCTAACTAAAATTGGTTTTTTCTATTTATTGGGCTCCAAGAATTCTTTACATGTTGTAGATAAAAGTTCTTTACTAGATAATGTATATGTATTTAACTCTTGACATGCATATTTATATACATATATAATTGAGAATGTATTTTTTCTGTGGCTTTTTTTTTTCACTGCCTCGGTGTTTGTCGTACAGACATTTCTTTGTTCCTTTTTCTGAACAAGGCCTTCTGTATCTCAGGTTGGTCTTGACCTTGTGATGTCTGGCTTTTTGTTTCTACCTCTTGAGTACTGGGATTACAGAGCCGAGCCCCTATGTCCAGTTTATTTTGTGCTAGGGATCATATGTAAGGCCCCGTGAGCGCTAGGCAAGCACTACCGATTAAGGCTGCATATCTAGCCTCATTTGGTATTTTTGAGACTGGGTTTCACTGTGTGGGCCTGGCTGGCTCAGACTTTTGATTCTCTTTCTGCCTTTGCCTCCTGAGTGCTATATTATAGCACTCAGTGGATTATAGGCAAGTGCTATCAAAGCCAGCAGGAAGCTCTGGTGAAACCTGTCTTTATGTGTTTCTCTTGTGCTTTTAGTGTCATTTGCCCCATCTAAGATTGTGAGGATTAACTTCTAAGAGTTTATAATGACATTTATGTCTGACCCATTCTGTGTTAGCTTTTCTGTGTAGTGTGTGATAGAGCTCATATTCTCTCCTTTTCACGGTGTTTCTCACTTGGTACAGCTGATCCATCTACTAAAGACTGTTCTTTCCCTAGTCTTTTGAGCCCTTTGTCAGCAATCAGTTGACTCTTGATGTTTCAGTTGAATTCTTGATTCTCAGTTTCTTTTTTTGTTTGTTTGTTTGTTTGTTTTTGTTTTTTCAAGACAGGGTTTCTCTCTGTAGACCAGGCTGGCCTCGAACTCAGAAATCCGCCTGCCTCTGCCTCCCAAGTGCTGGGATTAAAGGCGTGCGCCACCACTGCCTGGCTTGATTCTCCGTTTCTTTCTGTTAATATATTCTTCTTTAGACCAGTACCATGTACTAAGTTTTTAAGGGGAAAGTGGCAGACATACAGGATACAAGCTCTCTAACTTGTTCTTCCTTTCCACAACTTTTTGGCTGCTTTGAATTCTTTGACTTTCTATATGAATTTTAGTATCAACTTGGTAGTGTCTGTAAAGAAGATAGCTAGGATTTTAATAGGGATCGTGTTGAATCTGTTGACCAGTTTGAGTAGTGCCAACTTTTATTTTTAATTATTTTAAAATTTTGTGTTTTTCTTGGATGTTTGTATGAGTACCCAGTGTGTGCCTGGTGGCCGTGAGGTCAGAAGAGGGTATTGATCTGGAAACACAGTATGAGCCTTCATTTGGGTGTTTGGATAGAACCTGGGTCTTCTACGAGAGCACCTGCTCAGCCATCTCTGTAGACCTGAGTATCACCACTTAACACTGTCAAGTCTTTGGTTCAGGAAGATGGACTTCTTTCCATTTTTTTTAGGTGGTGGTTGTCTTTAAACTGCAAAAGATTTTAGTACAGGGGAATTATATTTCTTTTGTTAAGTATATGCCTATTGCTGGGCAGTGGTGGCACATGCCTTTAATACCAGCACTTGGGAGGCAGAAGCAGAGGCAGGTAAACTGCAAAAGATTTTAGTACACAGGCATTATATTTCTTTTGTTAAGTATATGTCTCGAAAAAAACAAAGAAAATGTATATACCTATTCTCTTTAATTCTATAAAAAATGGAAGTCTTTTTCTCCGTCGTCTTCTTGCTGTTTTGAGTCAGGATTTCCTTGTGAAGCCCAGGTCTGTCTTGGTCTCTCAGGTGCTGAAATGCTGGCCTGTGCTACCATGCTTAGCTTGGGACTTCCTATATTTTATTTTGTTTATTTAGGTATGTAGTTTTTAAAAATAATTACTTTTATGTGTATGAGTGTTTTGCCTGAATTTATATCTGTGTACGTGCCAGGTACTCATGGAGATCAGAAGAGGGCATCAGATTTCCTGGGGCTGAAATTAGATACTTACAGACACTTAGGAGCTGACATGTGGGTTCTGGAAATTGAAGGGGTCCTCTGGAAGAGCAGTCAGTGCTCTTATACTGAGCCATTTTTCCAGCTCCCCTAGATAATGTAATTTTTGCATTTTTGTGTTAGAGCACATGTGTTTTTTGTTTTGTTCTGTTTTTGAGTCAAGGTCTTACTATGTAGCGCTGTCTGGCCTGTAACTTGCTATGTAGATCAGGCTCTTCTTGGACTCTCAGAAATCTATCTGCCTCTGTCTCTAAGTACCAATTAAAGGTGTGTGCCACCATGCACGCACAGCAGAGTACTTGGTTTTAAATAATAGAAAAGGCATTCATGTGCAAGAACTTGGTGAGAAAGAGGCACTGGATAAATATAGTAGATTATGTTTTATTGGCAGCATTTGCTCACCGGTCATCTCTTCCTTATTCTTGTCCTTGGGTTTGGGTCACAGTTACTATTGTAGCCCTTTTGCTGGTCAAAAAAATTTGAAGTCTTTTATTTACTTTCTAGGGCAGCCTAGAACTTTAGTAGCCATTGTGGGCCTCAGCTATTTAGTACTTTGTGTGCTGATCAAATGAGTTTTCTATGATAGATGCAATTGTGACTATCTGAGTAGAACAGATGCGCAGTAGCGATGAACTGCCACTAAGAGATGTCTTCCTGAAACATTCTACTGGCAGGAAGATCAGGCAATGTTGCCTTTCGGAGGATGTATTGGATGCTGCTTGGATAGGGAACTATCTGGTACTAGAGTTGAATTTTAGTACATGACAGGAAATGTTACCTGCTCATTTAGAGTAATTTGTGGCCTGTTTTATTTAAACTGAGTTCTTTTGAGTGGATGCTCCCATCATTCTGTAATAAAACGTAGAAAGACTTGCTATAAAGTTATTTTATCATAGTAAAGTAACATTGAAGTTCTCCTGGACTGTGTTGCCTTTGTTTCAGCAGTGAAATGTTTTTCCTCCACCACAGTTTTGGAAACATGATGAGCAAGGAGAAGAGAGAGGCTGCCAGTAAAGAGGACCTTGCCAGAGCAACTTTGATCACCATCACCAACAACATTGGCTCCATAGCAAGAATGTGTGCTCTTAATGAAGTAAGGGCACATGAGAGTGTTCTGTTATCTCTAAGGGTGATGCTGACTTTCCTAAATGGGTCCTGCCCCAACCTTACACAGTGTCTATCTTAAAGTGCGCCCAAATGCACTTATATGGGGTAGACTTTAAATGTGCACTTGACACTCTTCAGATTTCTCTTCAATGATTGTCCTTCCATCCCCCACCATACTCCTTTTCTCTTCCTGAAGATAAGCACTGCTGCAAAGAGGTGAATGATTTCTTTGAGGAGAATCTAGAGGGGGCAGGAAGAAGGCCAGAATTGAGCTGCAGATGGGCTTAATGATGGGTCACAATAGTGACTAGATGCTGTGTTTACTGGGTGCTGTTGAGGTGTGGAAAGAAAGCCACAGGAAGCCACTGGAGCTGGGAGAAGACTGAGCGGTCAGAGGAAGGCCCACCTTGGTTCTTCTCCACCTCAGCAGAGCTGTCTTCGTGCTTTCAGCTTCTTTACAGTGCTGCCTTGTAGCATTCAGGTCAAGCAGCATTGTACAGGGCTATGAAAGAACCAAGAATGGGCTGCCCTTAGGGAAAGAGGGTCTAGGATCCAGTTGGTCCAGCTTTATGACTTGTCCCTATGTGTACACTTTGGTTTACAATTATTCTTTTAATAATATAGGCATGTACCTTAAAGGAGACCTCAAGACCTATAAGGATTTGTCTAAATTTTAATTTAGAAGTTAACTAAACACTAGATTTAAAAAATTCCATCTTCATTTGAATATCATCACTCTTATTACATGTTGTCTTTCCTGTGCTTAAGGATCTAAAATTTTAGTTGTTGTGCACACATTTTATGCTTCTAACTGAAATACATGGTTTGTGTATGTGAGTGCATATATGTGCATGGGCAGGGGTGGAGGTGAGAGGACAACCTAGGGTGTTCCTCAGGGTCTGTGTACATTTGTTTTATTTTATTTTAGTTTTGGTTTTGGCTTTTTGAGACAGGTTTTCTCTGTGTAGCCCTGGCTGTCCTGGACCTCTCTTTGTATACTAGGCTGGCCTCACACTCAGATTCACCTGCTTCTGTCTCCCAAGTGCTAAGATTAGAGGTGTATTACCACTGCCCACCTTTTTTTTTTTTTTTAAACTGGCTAAGGAGACCATGCTAACCTCAAACTCCTAGAGATCTTGCAGTCTCTGCTTCCCTAGTACTGGGATTAAAGATGTATGCCACAGTGCCTGGCTCACCTTAGTTTTTGAGACAAGGTCTCTCACTGGTTGAAACTTGATTAGGCTGGATGACTGTCCAGTGATTCCTTGGAATCTGCCTGCCTCATTCCCTAGTGCTGGGATTGTAAGTGTGCCACTACCGCTGTTCTCCTAGGTGGATTCAGGGGAATTGAACTCAGCGCCTCATGTCTGCATGGCAAGTACTTTACTGACTAGGCTATCTCCTAGGTCATGACTGTATATTATCATAATTATTCAAATAGAGCTGGGTATTTGGTTTCTTGGAAGTAGGTACTGTGGTAAGTATTTAAAATATGAACCTTTTCTTTGGCTGTTTTATTCTTGATACGGGGCAAACCTTGTGATCCTACATTGTGATTGTGTTTAATGAATCCTAGTAGATTGCTGAGGAGTTTTGCACAGGGGTGTGAGCAGCATCTTTAGCATTGATGGCTGGACAACTTTACTGATGTTGTGGGTGGAATTTCAGACAGACTTTGTTAAACAGCTGTAAGATTTTGCTTTCTTGGTTTACAGATGAAGCTGAATTGTTTTTAACTGTCACATACCTTGCATAATTTGCTTCTTTGTGTCATGTCCTGTTTTGGGTTAGTTATTTTTCTCCTTGCTGTGACCAAATCCCTGACAAAAGTAGCGTAGGAGCAGGATTTATTTTGGCTGACAGAGGAGAGTATAGTCCATCATGGTAGGGAGGGCGTGGTGGCAGAGTAGCTTGTGGCAGAGTGAGGCTGATTGTTTATATCTGAATCTGCTAGGGGACAGATACATGCTGACTCTCAGCTGGCATGGCTCTTTTGTCAGTGTAGGATGCCACATCCAAGGCAAGTCTTGTTAATTACTCCTCTGGGAATGCCCTTACAGACACAGGCAGTGGTCTGCCACACTAATGCTCTAGTGTTTCCTCCTCCAGTTATACAGACAGTCAGCATTGCCCCTCTCAGACTTATCCCTTGTCAGCTTGGCTCCCAAATACCTCACTTTAACACTCCACTTCTTACCCCTAAGGTCTTGTTTTCTTGTCATCATCAGAATACATGTTGTCTGAGTGTCCACAGTCTGTCTGCCACATTACATATGCTCCTCAGCAGCTAGTTTTGTCTTCATTGAACCTTCTTCTACCCCAAATCTCCCACCTACTTTGATGTTTTTGTTTTTGTTGTCATTGTGTTGTTTTGTGGTCCACTGCATTTAATTAGAGTTGCTTGCACAGGTAGAGCATTATTCACTTGAGTAAGGCAGCTTGGTTCTGGAGCTGGACGTAGAGAACCACGCCTTTAATCCTAGCACTCAGGTGGCAGAGGTAGGCAGATCTCTGAATTCCAGGTTAGCCTGGTCTACAGTGTAAGTTCCAGGCTAGCTGGGACTACATAGTAAGAATATGTCTTAAGAAAACAAAGCAAAACAAAGTTTGTTCTGAGACTTCCATAATTGAATAATGGTGAGGTGCAATAAAAATCAAAACCCAAAGTACAACTGCCAGTATAATGAGGCAGAGTAAACATTTCTAGTCCATATATAGAAATAGGAGCATAGCAAGGAAATAACCCATGTTCCTGGCATTTCCAGTCTTTTCAAGTCTACATTGCCACTTAGACTTTCCATTCAACCCTGTCCCCCATTGCTTGGCCCCATTAGCTTTCTAGAGCCTTGGTGACTCTAAAAACATTACATACTGATTTAGTGGGTGTGTGTCGTTGTGTTTTGTTTTATAAGAAAGATAGAAAAGAAAGGGTATGTTTGGTGGAGGCACGGTATGGTGTAGGGGGAAGGTGGTGCCTCTGTGGGCCCATGCTGAGGTACCAGCCTCAGATGGTATAGTATAGAATAGAGTTTATTTAGGACATGGGGAGGGGAGTTGAGGGAGTAGTAGAGACAGAGAAAGGCGTGTGTGTGTGTGTGTGGGGGGGGGAGTGTAGAGGAAGAGAGGCCTGCCATGAGCACGTGGAGAGAGGGCGGGGAGGGGAATGGGGAGAGGCAGGGAAGAAGGTAAGGGAGCTGGAACAAGAGGGGGCCAGCAGCCCCTTTTATAGTGAGTCAGGCATACCTGGCTATTGCCAGGTAACTGTGGGGCAGAGCCTAGATGAAATGCCAACAGTATGTGTTTGTGTTTTATGCCAGAGGTTGTATTAAGTCAGGACAGCTTTTGGGAATTGGTTCCATCCTCTTACCATGTGGAATCAAACTTGGCTTATCAGGCCTGATGACAAACACTTTACTACTGAGCCATCTTACCAACCCAACTCTGAGGTTGTGATGCCTGCAAAAAAGTACCACGCTGCCTCCTTCCTGCGGCTCTAGATGTAGCTGTGCTTCATTTATGACAGTGACAGAGGCCTCTGAACCTAGGAAAACACTGTCAGCACTTTTGGAGCACGATGTCACTAATTTGATCCGGTAGTTTTTTGTTTGTTTGTTTTTTTAAGATGAAAGTTTCTCAAATGAGATTCCATTGTTATGCCCTGGAACTTTTCATGGTGTGCTCTTAACCTCAATGTCTTTCTGTTGTCTTGATGTACTACTATCCTTGGTTTATCTGTAGTGGCACTAATTTCTTTAACAGTTAAGAGTCACTTTAACAGGATTCACGATCCTTTCTTTCAAATTGCCCATTTTTCATGTTTCTTGGATGGTGCTTCATGTTCCATAGCTCCCTGTATCCTTCCAGCAGCCCAGAATGCCTGCAGACCAGTCAGTGTTAGCACAATGGTGGTCTTGCTTCTTGGTACCAGTTTCTTTTAATGTGTAATTATATTATTATTATTGTTGTTGTATATTATTATTATTATTATTGTTGTTGCTGTTATTATTATTATTATTATTGGGGTGAGAGTATACGTGTGCCACGTCATGCTTTCAGGTGTTTGAGGGCAACTTGTGAAGTTGGTTCTTGCCTGCTACCTTTATGTTGGTTCTAGGCCTTTAAGGTTTAGGTAAGCATTTTTTTACCTGATTCTCCATTTCACTGGCCCATTGGTACCAATTTTCTGTTTTGCTTTTCTATTTTCTTTTCTCTAGAAAGAGATTTCCCTCCTTTTCTCACTCATCCCTTTCTCCTCTTTTCTCAGTGCCTCTGTCTCTCTTTTATACATATGAATGTGCAGCAAACTCTACATACCCATGCTTGTGTGGCCAGAGCAGGAAACTGCATGTCTTTCTTTATCTTTCTGCATCTTACTGTCTTGGACCCTGATGCTGGGGTTCCAGGCATGCGCAACCCGTCTAGCTTCTCATATAGGTGCTAGGATTTGACTCATGTCCTCCTTCATGCTTGCAGAACAAGCACTGTTACTTATTGAGGCATCTGTCTCAGACTCTCTGTAATCCTGTTCTTGTTGGCAGTTTCTGGCAAGGGCAGTTTAGGGGAGGAAGCATTTATTTGAACTAGTGATGGGAATTGCTTGTGCTGTGGCAGTGTGACTGAGGCTCCTGAGCACAAGTGGATGGAGCAGGAATGAGAAAGAGCACGGTGAACGCTGGTGCTCAGCTGACTTCTGTTTTCCTGAGTGCCCCACAACCGATTTAAACCTCTCTGTAAGTACCTTCACAGATAAACCTAAAGTCGTGCCTCACTAATGCCCCAGGATATCTTAATCTGATAGGTTGACAAAGTTAATCACCAGGAGTTCTTCTATTTTTTTAGCTTACTGTTAAATTTTCCTTATAGTAATATTATTGTTTATCATATTTAATACAAGTGTTTTTACTAATCATTCTGTGGACACTTTGGGGCAAGCTTGCAGTGGGCCCAGCATTGTCTAAATATTAAATCTCATTAGACCTGAACCAACTGGATTGAATTTGATCCATCAGTCAAGTGGCTGCTGAAAACTGCATGATGCCTCTGGGTTTAGCTTGATGAGGAGACAGAAACCAGGGCGTGAACTCACTGTTGCTTTTCTGTGCTCAGAACATTAACCAGGTTGTATTCGTCGGCAATTTCCTGAGAGTCAACACGATCGCCATGCGGCTTCTGGCGTATGCATTGGATTACTGGTCCAAGGGGCAGCTGAAAGCACTGTTTTCAGAGCACGAGGTGAGTGACTTGTTTCTGATGCTGTCCTGCAAACACAAGGGCACAGAATCAGAGGACTGACCTGGGCTGCAGTGAGTCGTCTGTTCTCACAGTAACTGTGAAGTGGCCTTGGGCTTTTATTGTTGTTTCTGAAAATTATTTCTTACCAGTGTACTGAGGTGAGTGTTGAGCTAGTTTTAGCAGCCTTTCTTATAGAACCCAGAACCACTTACTCAGGGTTGGGGCCCTGGCAGTGGGCTGGATCCTCCCACATCAGTCACTAATCAAGAAAATGCCAAATAGATTTACCTACAGGTAGTCTAATTGACATTTCGCAACTGAAGTTCATCTCCTCGATCTGACTCTAGTTTGTGTCAAGTTGACAAAAAACTAAGCAGAACAAGCTCTTTGCCAGGCCTTCGTTCCCTCAGCTGCTGTAGCACCTTCTCTTTTTGTGGGGCACCTCCAACATCCAGCCCTTCCCTGCAGGACAGTTCTTTAGGCTTTTCTGGACTGGATATTCTCTCTGAGCTCGGGAAACAAATGGGCCAGGTGTTGAAGGGATGTGCTAGTTCTATTTAATATGGTGATCATAATTGTGGGGTTAATGACCTGACTGGGTCAGTCGCTTACAGCACACAGTGCCCTCAGTTGTCTGTACCCTGCTGGGTGGTTCACAGCTGCCTAAGCAACTGGAGCCCCAGGGGATCTGATGCTTCTGCCTTCTGTATGCACATGGACACCACCCCTCCCCATACATATTTAAAAATAATTAAAAAAAAATCTTAACTTGTGGTGTGTCAATTTTCAGGGTTATTTTGGAGCTGTTGGCGCACTCCTTGAGCTGCTGAAGATACCCTGACTTACCCAGAGGACTTCCTGAAACCTGCCACAGGGACATCTGTGGATTTTTTTTTTTTTAAGAGACTCAAGTTTTATGATCGTGTACTACTCAAATCAGAGCAAGAAACAAATGTATTTTTCTAAGACATGAAGATAAATTCTTAAAATTTTGTCTAACTTAGCATTCAATAAGGATCTCCCCCAACTCACCCTCCCACCCCTGTCTAGGCAGTGTGAAGACTGGCTGTTTATGTTCTTCAGGGCAGCACTATTAACCCCTGGGGTGCTTTGGAACCCCAGCATCCCCCACTGGGTACACATGGAGCTTTCTGGACTCCTGCCAGCAGTTGACTGCTTGTCCTGTTGAAATGTGTGTGAGACTCTAACCAGTTTCGGCAGTACGCCTTGGAGGCCATCTTCCTTGGTGCGCTGGGTCATGTTTAGCCTGTTAACATACTGAAAATGGGTGATTGAAAGCTTCTGAAAACTTATCAGGTTTGTTCTGCACCTGATGTTAAGAAATGACCTGCATTGTCCCTGAAGCAAGGGTGGGCCTGTCCACAGTGGCCTTGGAGCTGGAATGAAACCTCAAGCTCTGGCTGGGGCTATCTCTGCCATTCAGCTGTGGGTTCTGGTGCCAGCTCTGGGGCAACAGAAGGCTCTTGTTGGTTTGGACCACGAGAACTCAGGCTTGGTTTTGGCTGGTTAGCCTGCTTGATGGTTCCCAATTCCCACAGGGATATGGCTGCCTTTTATTACATACTTTGGCCCATGAGGACTAAGGGTTCCATTGTGCTAGGGTCTCACACAGCACAGTACACAGGATGTTGCAGGGATGGTAGTCCTTCCCTACTTTTTCCTTCCCTTCTTTGCCTCCTGAGAGAGATCCTCAAAACTGTCTCTCCACCTACCACTTGTACCAGAAAGTTTCTCCATCTGTGGCAGGGCTGTGCCCTTCCCTACCATCCCTCAGGTGACTCCTATGAACTATGAACGTCTCTGGTCTGGGGGCCGGCTTGCCAAGCACCTGAGCTGTGTTGCGTACACCTTGCTGTTTGACTGTTGTGACCAGTGCTTTGTATTCGTGGTTCTGTCCTACATCGAAGCTCCCACAGTGTTACAAGAGCAAGCCTCGGATCACAACAGGATGCACCCAACCCATCACTGTCTCTTTCTTCTTTCCTCAGTTGTGCACAACCCAGTGTCATTCCAGGGATGGGTTCTTTTTCTTTTAAATAGTGTCTCGGGTCGTGAAGGCTCACCTCAAATTCGACAATAATACCGTATAGCTGAGACTGGCCTTTGAACTGCTGATCCAGTTGCCTTCACCTCTAAAGTGCTAGTATTATAGGTGTGTGCCACTAGTAAACTCCATAAATACAAAGGGTTGTTTCAGAGCCTCATCTCACCCATTTCTCACCCGCTTCTCCTGCTTCCCTGGCTGCTGTCCACTCTCAAGGTCAACTGTGAGTCTCTCCAAGCTGTCTTCCTGTTGGTTCCAGCACTATTTGCAGAAGAATACACATTGTACCTCACAGCCACTTCTGAACCGGGAGTCACTTCCAGTGTCTGTTAGAACCATCTTGTCTTAGCTGTCCAATCCAGGTCATTGTTTTGATAGCCTAAAGCTCCACTTTACTCCTCCCACTCAGGAAGGGAGGTTTGTGGCCCTGGATCACAAAGTAGCTTGAACTAAGATGGGAGGTGGATGGTCAGTGTAAAGAGGGGCCATTTGGGTCAGAGGCAAAGCAGAGGATGTATTTATTTGTGGGAGGAATGAGTGAACCCCAGAACATAAGAAAACAAGATAGATGGGCAGTGAAGGAACAGGTGACAGGGGAAACCACCTGTGATATAAGGATCTGGTAGTCCAAGAGACAACTGTTATAAATGGGTACTAGATAGATGGGTTACAAGGTTGCTCAGAGGTAGCTCCAGGGTTATGTGTGCCTTGGTGAAGCCATGGGCTAAAGCTGAGCAGTTCAGAGCTGCTCACCGCCTGTTGTTAGGGTTAGGGCAAGTTCTGGGAGTGGTGCAGACTGTCAAAGGACAAAGCTATATCAAGCAAATGCTGGTGGTCACAAATGGAACGCATGGTGTGGTCTGGCAGCTTGTCTCAGAGGCCTGATGTCTTTTCCCCCATCAGTGTGCCACACCTTACCCCACACTATTCGAGGATGTATCAGGCTCACTAATGCAAAAGTTGACAGGTACATAATACAAAGTATTTCAAAATCTGCTCTTTATTTACACGTGTTTGGGTCAATTACATGCATGTTTTATTTTTAAACAAGTGATTAGCAAAAAATGCATTAAAGTTTTAAAATAGCAATTAAATATACAAAAATATAGCTTAGAAAAACCAATGTTTAAAAATATTCTGCTGCAGAATTCTTAGTGTACAAACACGTCTATGAAACCTGAGGCTCAGCATTTCATAAACCTTTTTGAGGGAGTTATATCTAGTAAATAAGCCCCATGGGGCTAAACTACGAGACTAAAGTGCCACTCCTCCACTTTCCTACACAGGTCAGCAGACCTAGAGGCAATGGCTCCAAGCCGTCAGTCTCCACCACAGCCTAGAAGGAGAAGCAAGGACGTTGCTGAGGTTTCAACCACACAAGTCCCTTAACACTGGTGAGGTCATGATCTGAACTACATCGTGTCTTTCAAAGAGCAGGGGTAGCTTTCCCTGATTCTATGAACAAGGAACTAAGAATTTGGACATGTGCTGATCTAACTGGAATAATAGCCTCTTGAAATAATTTGGGTTCCAAAGCTGACCCTGAAAACTGACAGGTGTTCAATTTAGTGAACCCAGTCTTGTTAATTTTATTTAAAAAACCTTTACCTGGCATTTTAGATCCCTACCTCAAAGATTAAGTTAAATACTTTGATGGTCCCGTTTTAAGCAATTTTTAAAAAATAAAAATTTATTTTTATGTGTGTGAGTGTTTACTTGCATGTACATGTTTGAACCTGGTACACTTAGATGCCAGATCTGGAACTGAAGTTACAGATTGAAGCTGGGAGCCACAAGGTGGGTTCTATGAACTGAGCCTGGATCATCGGAAGAGCAGCCAGTGCTCTTAGCCACCGAACCATCTCTCCAGCCCCTCAGGAGGTTCTTAACAGCTGCAGGGGAAGATTAACCAGACTAGGTGTTTCATGAAGTGCAAAGGGGCGGGCCTCCACTTGTCAAGGTTCATCCTGGGTGAGTGCAGGCATACTTTACCCACTGGCTGCTGCTTGGGCTGCAGGGAAGCAGGTGAGTGGGGCAAACCTTGAGTGGTGGATGCTGGAGAGCAAGGCACAGGTCTGCTTTCTCCCTCACTGGCTGCCAGTAGGAGACAGCTTTAATTCTTACCTTAGAAGGGGAGAGGGCAAAAATGAAAGTTGGGCAGGAGGAGAATTCTGTAGGGAGTATTTGCTTCTATATCTCATTTGCAGACACTTAATGACTGTTAGTCCTGGGAACTAAGGAAAACCTCTACCTTAATAGATGTTTTCCTGCCTCAAAAACACTGGCACCAACTGAGGAGGAGAGGGAGGAAGGTGGCAGCCGGTTGGTCCTGGCACCTAGAGACTTTGTTGAGGGCTGGGGGAAGCTTCTTCATCCTGGACAGGGGAGGGAAAGCAGCTATCCTGTTTTATTAGGGGTACAGGATGGATCTGTGAAGGAAGCCATTTAAAAAGGAATGTAAATGCAAAAACAACCTCTACCTCAGGCTTACCTTTCATATACAATACACTCTGGGTTGGCTCTCTGTATAAATAACCCCCCCACCCCAACACATTCCCATAAAAGGAGACTAAAGAAACAAAAAAAATGAATCCAGTGCTCATGGGATAGTTTTGCAAGGAAGGCAACTACTGTGATAGGTGAATTTTGTGAAGGATTACCTATTCAAAGACTCAAGGAAGACTGAGTAAGTCAAGATTCAATGTGGAGGCTAGTTGGTCCTTTGCCTTTAATTGCAGCAGAGGCAGAAGGCGCTGGATTTCTGTCTGATTTTGAGGCCAGCCTGGTCTATACAGTTTCACGATAACCAGGAGTACATAGAACCTGTCTCAAAAAAGTGATTGTGGTGGAGCCAGGGGAAGTCCCATAGTTCAGAAGTTCCTGAGTTTGACCAGGAGGGTATGGGCTATCAGCAGCTCCTGCTCCCCCATGCCCGTGCCTACCAGACTGGACTGGCAGATCATCTAGGAAACTTGCTACAATTTCTAGGTGGTTGCTAAGGAAAGGAGGGTCTGAGAGGACCTGCAGAAAAGCACAAGTGGTCAATTCAACCTAGTCCAAGCACTTCTGCATAGAGCTCTCGGGGAACTTCTATAGATATTTCAAATTCCCAGAAAGTAAGTGCTGTAGGTCTTCAGCACAGCTTAGAGTGGCTGGTCTAAGTCAGAGATAGCATGCTTTGGAACAGAGCCATGGGAAAGATCTTTTTGTCAAGTCTTGTCAAGAACAGTATTTGGCAATGGTGGGAGGCCCCTTGTTCTTCAGCACAGATCTCACCCAGAGGCTACCTGTCCCTACCTGGCTGTTTTGTTCTACTTCCTGGTTAGGCAAGTACATATTAAAAGAACCTTAATGATCAGGAATAGACCAAACTAAATTACACTTGGCAAAGAAAAGCTGCAGATGTCAATTTCTTGTATGTTACAGTGACCCAGGTAGGGTAGTTAGATTTTGTTCCACTTCTAATGCTACAGCCCACAAGTGACTCTAGCTACTTAAGACACTTAAGTCCAGTGGTCTGAGACCCAAACCCTCACACATCCACACAAAAAGGTTAGCAGAAACTTATGAAATGATGTGGAAAGGGTGGTCTCATTTGTACATTTGGGCCTGAGCAAGTATGACCAATGCTGCAGATACATAGGAAGCACTGGTGGGGGACCCAGACATCAGGAGCAAATATTGGGTTGCTGTGGCTGGCAGGTGCCAGAAGTGGGAGCAGTGGCCAAGAAGGGAGATGAGAAACATACTTTGCAGTTGCAGCTTCCAGCCCAAGGGATGCCTTTTAGGAAGAAATCACAGAGTGGCTGAGCAGAAAAGGTTATGGGACCTCATTCAGGTGGAGCAGAGGAAAGCACCCAGGATTCTTCCGATGCCCCTGACTACTCAGGTTGCACACTAACCACCTCAACCTATCTGAAAGTCTGATAAGCAATTTTGCCTCTAAAAATACAGGGCTTTGGTGATGCTGGCTTTTGAGTAGTTGAGTCCAAGGATAGGAAAAGCTGCAGCTAAAGCTAAAGGCCAAGATTCTACGAAAGCTGTGAGTAGCAATAATTTATAGTATCAATCATGTGGAAATCTTTAAGCGGGGGGATTTCCTTATTGTATCCAGTTATGCAGTATGAAATGCTAGATGCTAGCCTATAAATTAGGCCAGGAGAAGCCTACTTCTGGCATTGGTTACTTGAAAACATTTCACTGTAAACTGAGTGTGGGCATTTGACTCTGGTACTACAAACAGAGAGACATAGGTATGAGTTATTGGGGTCAGACTAAGGCTCTCATAGAAAGTTTCACACTCCCTTGCCCTGCGTAGGGATCCAGCTGGCCTGTCACAAACAGCACACTGGGAACAGCTTATTCTTTCTAACTGGATTTGTAATCTTCCAAATGGACTCTGCCAAGAGCCCCTATTCCCACCCCTGCTGCCCCCTTTTGCAAGAGGATCTCACTATGAAGCCAAGTCTGGTCTCAGACCTGTGACCCTGCCTGCCTTAGCTGGGACTACAGATGTATACTGCCACAACTTGGCTCCCATAGCACTTTTTAGACAAATATTTCTTCCTCAGCTGATCCCAGCTGCTGGATGCAAAGGCAGATCCCCTTTCATTCTAAGGTTAGGTAGAATCAAGAGTAGAGTAGCAAAGCCCCCCACCTCCATGCCAGAGTGTACTTCCTGTGGGGTGAAGCTAAGCAGAGCAGGTGACAAGGCATTGCAGTGGCACTGGGGACAAGGGGAGGGAGAGCAAGCTGTGTAAGAATAGTCTGTGCTTTACACGGTGAATTCACTGTTCACAAAGCCTGTTGGAGGCAGTTATCTCTAGGAAAGTTGGACAGAAAGAGCCAAAGAGCAGCATGCATTCTCCCCATAAAACAGCTTCAGTCACGGATCTCAAGTCCGCAGAGCTGAGGCCCACACCAGCAGAAGACCAGCCGAGCAGGAGCTTCCTCACACTATTTACAACTCCACGTGGCTCACTGGCTTCAGAATTACAGGGAGCTTATTTGGGATAAATGTTTAAAAATGCAGTAAGACATTTTTCTTATGTAGAAAAAGAGCAGAGGAGAGGAAGAGAGAAGCCAAAGTATCTGTCCTGGCCATCCTGGTGGGTGAGGACTGGCTTTGCTAAGAAAGGGGCTCTTCTTTGGAGCCATCTGAGGGGCCCAGAGAAACTCCTTAGCCAGTGGGCAGAGGCCAGCAGCTGTAATGGAATCACACTACACTTGTGGTGTACTTGAGCAGTACCCTGGCTCCTGGGTTACACGGGGACAGTGGAGGTTCAGGGGTAAGCTCCGGCTGGGTCTTACTGATGACTAGGAGGGCAAACAGAAGAGAAATGGCTCCTGACCAGGCCTTTCCAAGTGTTTCCAATGGCTTCAACTTGGAAGATTTGACAGCAAGTGTGAACTGGCACGTGTGGCGGCAGGGGTTCTGCTGCTGCTATTTCCAAAGTCTTCAGGTTCCAAGATGGCCTTATTAAAAGAACAGAACCCGAAAAGCTCTGCAGGGGCTGCCTCACCAAATAGTGGCAGCCAGTTGTGCTTCGGCTGATGGAACAACTGGCTTCACTTGCCTCGGAATGCCAAGAGGACATGTGGCAACAACAGGCTGTCAAGTCTGCACAGCAGCTTACGGGTCCACGGGTGGGGTGGCCTCAAAGCCCCATTCACAGTTCCGCTCTCTAACCCCTCTGCTTATCTTTCCTTTTGCTTGATGTGGAGGTGCCTGGGAGACACGGCAGCTGCTCAGGAGACTTCTGAAACCGAACCTGCAGGCCCATCCACTCCTTTTGGCATAGGGTGATATCAGGGTGCTTTGGTTGTCACAAGATCCAGATGCCTAGGGTCTCAGCTTGCCTGGCTCAAGAGTTCTTCATGAGGCAAAGGAAGTGACAGTGGTGCCCCAGGCAGCGAGCAGCCAGAACGGAGTCTGCTTGTGTTCCTCCTGGCTCCACACTGATGTGGCCAGCAACAGTCTGATCCTTGCAGCAAGCTATACAATATTCTCTGCCCCAGGGAGGGGCTCCTGAGGGGGGCCGCGGTCCTGTTTACTGTGCAACTGGGCCAGCTGCAGCACCGGCATGTTGCACAGGGGACACACTTTCCGGACTTCCAGCCACTTAACAAGGCACCTGGAGAACAAGACAGCCAAGTGGGAGACATCAGCTCCAGACTTACAGCAGCCCCTGCCTGAGCCCACTGCTGAGACTGTCAGCTACACAAAGCCAGTGTGGCGTCCGGGGTGGGATTTCAGCCCTGGAATCCACATCACCCTGACAAGCCAGAGCGTTCTATCTCCGACAGGCTGATGTGAAGGCACCACAGCCAGTACTTCATACTCTCGGTCACACATGACTTCTTGACTTCTAAAGTATGATGATGAAGGAAAGCAGGAAAAACCAAGGTTCTTAATAAAAGAAACCAAAATTCCCAGGAGGCGATATGAATGTGTCAGAAGAAAGGGAGGTGGCCCTATAGCACCATGTATACCTACACTATTTACTGTAACTTCAAATTAATGGTTCGATTAAAACACAGCGTCAAGAGATGGAAAGAGTTGTTGGAAAGTCCAGCTAAGGAGCTTTACAGAGGTGTAGGATAGGCTGGATCTCTGTCCAAGCCTGCGGTGGTGTTCATATTCCACTTCCCTGGTCCCTTCTAATGTCATATACACATGCATGTGCCCCACCCTGTGGAGTGCTGTCCGTTTTCTGTGCTACAGACCAATTGTGACGCCATCAAGCTTGGCTGGCAGTGCCCCATAGCCCGCAGCAAGCTGGGTTACACCAAATAATTCCATACCAATACTCACTTTCTGTGGAAGGCATGCTTACATGGGCAAATCCCCAGTTCATCTCGAGGCTTGAAGTCTTCTAGACACACGGCACAGAGCTGAAAGGCAAAGTCACAGGTGAAGCCTGTTCGCTATAAAACATGGTGTGGGTTCCACAAGCTCAGCAAGGCAACAAGAAGAACTCTGGCTCCCTAAGGTCGCTAGTGAGAGGCCCAAATATTAAATGGGATTCTCAAAGCAGCCAATGTTGAGTCGTGCCTACTAGCACTTGGGAGGCTGAAGCAGGAAGATTGCTGTGAATTCAAGGACAGCCTGTACTACAAATGAGATCTCACAAAGAACCAACTCCTGAGAACTCTGAGACTTCATGCAAGGGTTAGTCTTCACTATCAATCCCGGGGCACACAGCCACTGTGGCTGTGAAGGTATTCCGGAGAGCTGTAGCTGAGGAGGAAGACCACCTTAATGTGGGCTAGGTGTCCACACTGAATAGAAAGGAGGAGCAGGAAACCTGGAGAGCAGCAGTGTCCGTGCCTCTGCTTCCTAAGGGAGGGTGTGTGAGCAGCTCACCACCTAGGGCTATCTATGGCTACGCCTGGCTCGCTGCCGGCTCTTCTTCACCATGATAGACAGACAGATAGATACCCAACATGTGGGCCACACCAAACCCTCTCTTTTGTAAGTTGCTAGCCAGTGTTTTGTCACAGTGACAGGAGGGACTAACTGATGATAGAGCATGTGCCTTATGGTATTGTCACAGAGCTGCTAGAGATGCAGGGAGAGGGGAGGAGGCAGATGCCCATCTTTTTCAGCTTCTGAAAATGAGGTATTCAAGCACACCACTTGTTTTAGAAAATGGCTCAAGGAACAATTAAAATATTTAGAAGCAGCTTACCTCATGTAAATTAAGTTCTTTTACTTTTTCTTTTAATATAACCTGTAAGATTAAAAAAATGTTCTTACACCAATGTAAATATATAGTTATATATATATATAGATCACTATGTAGATCAGGCTAGCCTTAAACTCATGGAGATCTGTCTGACTCTTTCTGAGTGCTACAATTAACAACATTCTTTTAAATATTCTGAAAAACACCTTTGTTGTTGCTGTTGTTTTAAGACAGGGTTTTTTCTGTATAGCCCTGGATATCCTAGAACTCACTTTGTCCTGGATGTCCAGGCTGGCTTCAAACTCATAGAAATGCTGGGATTAAAGGCAAGTGCCACCATTCGCTGAGTTATTTTTTTAAAGATCTTCCTGTCATGACCTCTTGAATGGCTGTGATTATGGTGTGTACCTATGCTCTGTGTAGGCGCTGAAGACTGGACTTGGGTCCTTGCGCATGCTTCAAAGCACTCTTCTAAGTTTCACCTCCAGCTATACTTTTAAGAGTAGAGCAAATCTTGGGGAAAGACATAGATAAATTTGGTAGAAGCAATAACCTCATGTTCAGTAAAGCAGTATTAACTGATAAGAATTAATAATTCATACAAGATTAAAATATAAAGTGAATTTTATTTTAGAAGTTTGATTATTATATGCCAATGCCCTCAGAAAATTCTTATCGAAATCTGTTTTAGGTGTATGGTAACAAACATCAGCTGAAATCAATGTAACATTGCAAGAATTCCATCAAAAAATAAAAATTTCATGATATATATCATTAAAAAAAATTTGGAGGCTGGAGAGATCTCAGTTGTTCAGAGCACTGACTTCTTTCCAGAGGACCCAGGTTCAATTCTTAGCACTCACATGGCAGCTCATAACCCTCTGTTACTTCAATCTCAGGGGATCTGACTCCCTCATGCCTTCTTTAGGCCTGAGGACACCAGACAAACATATGGTGCACAGGGAAAACATCTGCACGTGTAAAAATTTTAAATTATTTTTATTTTATGAGCATGGGCCCTTTGCCTGCATGTGTGTTTGTGCATCTATGGAGACAAAAGACTGTCAGATCCCTGGAACTAGTCATGTGGGTACTGGGACTCAGTCATGTGGGTACTGGAACTCAGAGTCATGTGGGTTCTGGGACTCAGAGTCATGTGGGTACTGGGACTCAAACACAGGTCCTCTGCCAAAGCACCACGTGCTCTAAACCCACAAGTCATCTTTCCAACTCCAGCACAAAACTTATATCTACCATTTTGTTTGTTTGTGGAGGAGGGATAGAGACTGTCCTGGAATTCACTGTGGAAACCAGACTGGTCTTAGACTCTTAGAGATCTGCCTGCCTATGCTTCCTAAGTACTAGGATTAAAGGTGTACATCACCACCACCTGGCTACTTATGTTTAGTATTTTTAAAAAAATTTTTAAAGATGTATTTCTTTATTTCATGTATATGAGTACACTATAGCTGTCTTCACACACCCCAGAAAAGGGCATCAGATTCCATTACATATGGTTGTGAGCCACCATGTGGCTGCTGGGAATTGAACTCAAGACCTCTGGAAGAGCAGTCAGTGCTCTTAACCGCTGAGCCATCTCTCTAGTCCCTACTTATGTTTATCTTAAAGAGGAAAATCAGACAAGTTAAATTTGGTGAAAATGTCTAAATTCTAGATGTTTAACATTCAAATAGAATTTCACCTATTATATGACCATCAAGGCCAGTTTTACTCTATAGTTAACATATGCAAACATCTTATAGATATTCAAGATTATGACAGAATTGAGATAGAAGGACTCACTCATTTAGAAACTACAGCATTCACCTGTGCTAGACCCACACAGCAGACACTCGCCTGTGCTAGACCCACACAGCAGACACTCGCCTGTGCTAGACCCACACAGCAGACACTCGCCTGTGCTAGACCTGCATGGCAGACCCGCAAAGCAGTACTGGAGAGGTCACAGTAGTCATGGACAGGCGTATAATGAGTTCACTTCAAACACTTCCACACAGTCAAACAGAAGGATACACAACTCTAAAATATGACCTCAGTGCCAGCAAAGTTAAAGAAGCCACCTTTCTTCTTGTCTCAAAAAAGCTAAGGACAACAACAGTTTCATGTTTGGGGCCAAAGTTAAGGGAAATCTAGGACCACTATTTGATTACTTGAGCAGTAAAATATTAACCAATGATACATGGAAGACTAAACTACTTTTATTTTGCTTCAAGAAAAGGTGGAGTCTATCAGCATGGCAGCACAGGCCTGTTAGCACTTGGAAGGCCATGTCAGGGGGATTCCTTCATGTTCAGACCAGCCTGGACTACAAAATAGGTCCCAGGTCAACCTTGGGCATATAGTAAGACCCTGTTTAAAACAACAAAACATGCCATCACCAACAAAGCAAGCTGGGGTGATCAAAACACATGGGTGAAAGGCTGCTGACCCAAGGGCAAGAGAGTGAACCCAGGAACACAGCAGGCCCCTCTGGGCAGTCTCTATTGTTCATGAAGGAGGAGACCCATGCAGTGGGTCTCCATCATCTCCATTAAATCAGTGGTGTCTTGAAGGGTTACAGATGACGACATTTTTCTTCGACAAATACTGGCTGAAATTCTGTCATTTTATCCTATCATCTAAATTTTCTATAGCTTCAAATAATACCAGTAAAAGATCACGTTAAAAAATCAAATTGCTCTATTCTGTGGTATAAACTGACAAAGGAAAAGCCAAGATGAACCCACAGTAAGATAATCCCAGTAAACTATGAATGGACTCAGTCTCAAAGTTTACTGAAAAGCACAGTAAAAGCTACTTGTAATTAAATCTCTTACCTGTTTGTAGGCATAAAACTCTTTGTGTGCTTGATGTCTCAGCCTAAAAGACACAAATGAGCAGTGAGATATGGAGATTTGAGAGAGCACCCTCTGAACCATGTGATATGACCCACTGTAAGTTCTAGAGAAATCTCATTGAAACAAGAATCTCAATACATCAGACATTGTAATGAAGATAAAGATTTTTCATGTTAAGCAAAGTCTTAGTTCAATAGTTAATTTGTCTCATTCTTCTTAATTAAAAAATTAATACACAAATTCAATAAAGAGCAAAAACTAAGTAAACAGTTCAGAAATGTAAAAAATGCATCTTCAGGAATAATTATCATCTACATCAAGATACAGGTTCTTCCAAGGATCCCTAAGCTTCTGGAATGATCTTTCCTAATCAGTGTCCACCCTTAGAACTGGCCCTATTGGCCAAATGTAGATTAGCTATGTCTGCTTTTAGACTTACATCCACGGGCTGCTTGGGGTATCCTCCCTTGTGTTTGGTTTCTTTCAATCCACAGTCCCTAACAGAAATTCTTTTTGTATCCAGTGACAGAAATGTCTGCTGGCAAAATTTATCACTCCACCCCACGTGAGCTGACCTCTTTTCTGTCCCATGTCTCTGTGTATACTGAACACTTATATAGTATGGAATGTATAGTGTGTTATGCAGATAAGTAATTACATCAATACACATCTACTTCTGCATCAGAGAGATACTTAAAGTCCTGAAAGACCAGCACAAGAGGCATTTTAAAGCATGGCTCTTGACTTAAAATGTGGTCTTCTGACCCATGATGACTTCAGGTGACAGTGGTACAAAATGCCTTCTACCAGAGCAACTTCCAGTAGACTAAACCCTTTGCAGGCAGAGGCAGGTAGATCTCTAGGAGTTCATGGCCTGCCTGGTTTATATAGGGAGTACCAGTCCAGTCAGGGATGCATAGATTGAAGCTCTGTCTCAAACAAAACAAAACACAACCTAAAACAAGAAAGCAGATTAAATCTTAGAGACAATGATGTAAGTATATCAAAATGGAGAGCTAATATTGGGGAAAAACTACTGAAGACCAATTTCTATTACAGAGGAAAACACCTCATCAGCAAATAGGATTGAAAATTACACAAAAGTAGGTTACTAAACACCAGCCCACAATTAAAATGCTAGGCTACTATGGCTTTAGAAAACTGTCCCATTCTTACACATTTTTGACCTTATGGTAGAAATGACTGTTTCAAGTATTCTGAAATATTTGAAAATAATAAAAATTGATTACCTAATCAAGTAGCAACAGAAGAGTAAACTAAGGATGAAGACAAACACAGCAGTGCCAAAAACCACAATGTATATGTTGAGAGGCAGATTCTGGAATCCAATATTAGGCATCCTGAAGTTATAATGTGGGAAATCTGAGCTCATGGATGAACTGTGGGGAAAGAAAGAATGGAAAAGAATTAAGCATCATAGTACATGCGTGTAATCCCTGCCCTTGGGTGAATGAGGCAGGAGAATTGCTATGAGCTTGAGGTTAGCCAAGGCTACATAACAAGACTGTGAAAAATAAACCAAAACCAAACCCCTCTTTAGAACTAAGGCAGCATTATATATTTATACATGAGAGGCAAAAGTTTTTTAATGCCTGCCCTGAACTAAAATAAGGTAAAGTATTATTATTTTTAATCTTCTTTCTTTCATTCATTTATCATATCAAATATTTACCAATTTTATTACATTCAAAACAGAGCATTTCAATTTACATTCATAAGGCACTACATGAAATAATGTCACTAATCAACAAAGAAAGTCTTTAAGTGCAAGAAGAAAAAAATGTATTAAAACTTCTCAAATTATCTAACTTAACTCACCCATTAATGTAGCAGTATCCACCTCTTAACTTACCAGTCCTTATAATGGTAAACATAAAAATAACTCCTATGGACTGCAAGATAGCAAGCCTGACAAGCCAGTTCCATACCTAGAATCCATATAAAGGGGAGAAAAGAGACTCCTTCCCTTCTGTGGCACATGACATCTACAGTAACGATAACTTCAGAAAGAGAGGTTAAGTAATTACATAGCATCAAGTGTTAGAGTCTGCTTATTTCTCAAAAAGTTTAATAACAGAGTTGGGTCTGGTAATACATAGTAGCTTTTATTCCTGTGTTCAAAGGCAGAGGTAGGTAGAGGAGAAAGAAACAACAACCCAGGTCAAAGGCACAGAAAAGAGACCAGAAAAAAAATTCCCCTGAGCACAACAATCAAAATACTAAGCATACAGAACAAAGAAAGAATATTTTAAAACTGCAAAGGAAAAAAGGACCAAGTAATGAATAATGGCAGACCTATGAGAATAACACCTAACGTCTTAATGGAGAATTAAAGCCAGATGTAGAATAAATAAAAAGATCTTCTACAGACTGAGACCATGGACTCTGTCCCAAGCTACTATACCCAGCAAAATGTCAATCACAATCGATGGTGGCCTGGGTAAGGTAGAGCACACCCAAGCTGACCTCAGACACCCAGAGGCTCCAGGTGCCACTAAGGTGAGTGAGTGAGTAGTAGAGAGATGGAGCTAGAGAGGTAGAATGGTGTGTGCACAGTGAAGAGGGGCTGAACCGGAGACTCGAGGGTAGTAAGAAACAGCCTGATGTGAGTAGCCAACAATGCCACCTGAGGCCATGCTGAGGTCCTAACCTCATGCTGCAGGGTACTGTTACACCAAAGGCCATGTGGACATCTGAGGGCTGTGCAGAGCTGCCCACCCTCACCTCAGCATTGTGGGAGAGGTAGCACTTAAGAATGAGCTCACACCTCACCTGGGCAGCACAGTGGGGTTGGCCCCGGTGTGGGTGTGAAAGCAGATGAGCTGTTTCTGACCCTTGTCTGGGCAGTGCTGGGGAGCTGGTGTGGTGGAGCACGTGCAGGTGAGCCAGCCCCAGGGGGGCATGAGTGTGGGAGAGCTGGAGGGGAGGTCTGACCAACTCAGCTACCACCCAGACCCAGGGCTTGGAGCTGGCCCACCCCAACATGCACCCCATCTATGAATAGCTGGAGTGTCTGAAGGGGCTGGTCCTGCAGACCCAGAGCTGCAGGATGTCCATGACACAGGGCAACACCAACCTGGAGGAGTCCCAGTGAGGATCCAGTATTGATAGTGCAGCAGAAGCCAGAGGCCCCAAACCAGACCAATGACTCAATGAAATGGGCATTTGCATGAAAAACTGTTTTGGCAAAAGGGTAGACTGTGTGACACACTGTACCTTCTACATCAAGATTTTGTTTGTTTTCTGTTGGTGGGAGGTTGTAAGGGCAGAGAGGGAGGATATGGAGGGATGGGGAGATGAGTGGGATTGGGGTGCATAATGGGAAATTCACAAAAAAAATCAATAAGAAGTTAAAATAGATGGAAAAATAAGATATTCTATGATAAAACCAAATTTAAGCAGTATCTACCTACAAATCCGGTCGTACAGAAGATATTAAAGGAAAACTTCAACCTAAAGAGGTTAGCCATACCTAAGAAAACACAAGGGATAAATAACCCCAAACCGGCAAAGCAACGATAGAGGCACACCATGACCACAAAATAACAGAAATAATAAACACTGTTCTTTAATACCTGTCAATATTAATCGCCTCGATTCCCCAATTTAAAAAACAAAAACCAAACCACAGGATGATGGATTGGATTAGAATACAGGATCCATCCTTCTGCTGCATCCCAGAAACATGGACCTAAGAAGTAAGCTGGTGTAGCCATTCTAATATCTGACAAAATAGACGTCAAAGTAATCAGAAGAGATTGGGAAAGTCACTACATACTCAAAGGAAAACCCATGAGACCACTGCAGTTCTTTTATGCACCAAACACAAGGGCACCCAAGTTCATAAAATATTACTACAGCTTAAATCATATATTGATTCTCACACAGTGATAGTGGGTGACTTCAATACTCAACTCATCAATTAACAGGTCATCCAGACAAAAACAGAGAAATGCTGCAGCCAAATGATGTCATAAACCAAATGAACCTAGCATAAATGTATAGAACATTCCATCCAGACAGAATATACTTCCTTCCAAAGACTATATGAACATTCCATTCTAAAAGAATACATACACTTTCTTCTTAGCAGCTCATGGAACTTTCTCCAAAATTGACCACATACTTAGATATAAAGCAAGTCTCGAGAAAGAGGAACACTCCTCCACTGCTGGTGGGATTGCAAGCTGGTTCAACCACTCTGGAAAGCAGTCTGGTGGTTCCTCAGAAAACTGGGCATGACACTCCCGGAGGATCTGGCTATACCACTCCTGGGCATATACTCAGAGACTTTACCTGCATGCAATAAGGACACATGCTCCACTATGTTCATAGCAGCCTTATTTATAATAGCCAGAAGCTGGAAAGAACCCAGATGTCCCTCAACGGAGGAATGGATTCAGAAGATGTGGTATATTTACACAATGTAATACTACTCTGCAATTAAAAACAATGAATTCACGAAATTCCTAGGCAAATGGTCAGAACTTGAAAATATCATCCTTAGTGAGGTAACCCAATCACAAAAGAAGACACATGGTATGCAGTCACTGATAAGGGGATATTAACCCAGAATCTCGGAATACCCTAGACACAATTCGCATATCAATAGATTTGCAAGAAGATGGAAGGAGAGACCCCTGGTCCTGGAAATACTGGATGTAGGGGAATACCAAGACAGAGAAGCTAGAGGGGGTTGAATGGGGAAAAGAGGGAGGGAAGGGGGCTTATGGGACTTTCGGGGAGGGAGGAAACGGGCAAGGGGAAATGACTTTGAATGTAAATAAAAAAAACTTAGAAAATAAAATAAAATTAAAAAAAAATAAAGCAAGTCTCCACAGATATAATACCCTGAAATCATACCCTGCACCCTATATGACCCCCATGGATTCACGCTGGATATCAACAACAGAAACAAGGGAAAGCTTACAGACCCATGGAAGCTGAACAACACAGTACACACCACTGAATGAAAAATGGATCAAGCTGGGCAGTGGTGGTGCCTTTAATCCCAGCACTTGGGAGGCAGAGGCAGGTGAATTTCTGAGTTCGAGGCCAGCCTGGTCTACAGAGAGAGTTCCAGGACAGCCAGGGCTATACAGAGAAACCCTGTCTCGAAAAACCAAAAAAAAAAAGAAAGAAAGAAAGAAAGAAAAATGGATCAAGACAGAAATTTGAAGGAAATTAAAGACTTTCTACAAATGAATGAATGAAATATATCCAAACTTATGGGACACAATGAAGGTGGTTTTACCAGGCAAGTTCAAAGCACTAGTTGCCTAGATCATAAAAACTAAATTCAAAACAAATAAAACAAAAACAAAACAAAACAAAACAAAACTGGGGAGATCTCAGACTAGAAAGAAAACACCTGAAATTTCTAAAACTAAAAGAAGAAATCATATCCAAAAGGGGTAAATGGCAAGAAACAAACTCAGGACTGAAATCAATAAAATAGAAACAGTAACAAAACTAATATAAAGAATCAATGAAACTAAGAGTGGATTCTTTGAGAACATCAGTAAGACTGACAAAACCCTTAGCCAAATTAGCTATAAGGCAGAGAGAGAGAAGATGCAAATTAACAAAATTAGAGGTGAGAAGGGGGACATAACAGACACCAAGGACACTCAAGAATCATTAAGGACAACACTTTAAAATCCTGTACTCTATCATATTGCAAAGTCTTTAAAAAATGGATAATTTATTGATGTATGCATACAGACCTATAACTCCTATTACTTCTATTTAGAAGCAGTAATTACAAGTCTACCAAAACAAAACAAAACAAACCCAAAAACAGTAACAACAAAAAACAAACAAAAAAAGCGACCAAACACCTAGTACCAGACGGTTTTAGCGCAGAATTCTACCAGATTTTCAAAGAAGAATTAATGCCAATACTTCTCAAACTATTCAGTAAACAGAAACAGAAGAAACTTTGTCCAACTTGTTTTATGAGGCCAGTTACTCTGATACCCAAACTACATAAATATCCAACAAATAAAACTACAGACCAATTTTCCTTTTGAAGATAGATGCAAAAAAATTTCAGTAAAATACTTGAAATACAAGTACATAGAAAAAGATCATCAACCATGATCAGGCTGGTTTTCTTTCAGAGATTCAGAGATGGCACAACATATATAATTTATAAATATGATCTACCAGATAAACTGAAAAAGAAAACCACATGATTATCTCATTAGATGCAGAAAAGGCCTTTGACAAAATCCAACATACCTCCATAATAAAAGTCCTGAAGAGACAAAGAATATACCTCAACATAATAAAGCCAATTTACAGCAAGCTCATATCCACCATCAAATTAAATAGAGAGAAACTCAAAGCAATTCCACTAAAATCAGGAACAAGACAGAGCTGTCCATTCTCGCCATACCTATTCGACATAGTATTTTGAGTCTTAACCACAGCAGTTAAAACAACTGAAGGAGACCAAGGGCATACAAACTGGAAAGGAAGTTATCAAAGTATCTTTATTTGCAGATAATATGATATTATACATAAGTGACCCCTAAAAACTCCAGTGGGAAATTTCTACAGCTGATAAAAAACTTTCAGCAAAGAGGCTGGATACAAAATCAACTCAAAACAATCAGTAGCCTTCCTATATACAAGTGACAAATGGACTGAGAAAGAAATCAAGAAAACAAGACTTTTCATAATGGCCTCAAGTAATATAAAATATCTTGGGGTAACTCTAGCCAAGCAAGTGAAAGACTTGTATGATAAAAACTAAGACACTGATGAAAGAAACTGAAGAAGACAGTGGAAAATCTCCAATGCTCACAGATTGGTAGGATTAACACAGTAAAAATGGCCGTCCTATGAAAAGCAATCTACAGATTCAATGTAATCTCCATCAAAATTCCATTCACAGGTCTTGACAAATTTTGGCTTCATATGGAAACACAACACACACATGCACACACAGACAAGATAGACAAAACAATCCTAAATAATAAAAGAACTGCTGGAGGTATTACCATCCCTGACCTCGAATTGTACTACAGTGCTATACACTGTATATAATAAAAACAATGTTATAGAGGAGTTATAATCCAACAACATTGCAACTCTGGCTGGAATAGAGTCACACCCTTTAAGAACCTTTAATTCCAAACAACAATGTTTAATTGAAGGAGAAAATGACTGAATCAGAGAAAAGACTTAACAAAATAGGATATGCCCAATTGTCACAAGGACAGGAAAGAGAGTCTACTTAAGAAAGATGCCAGGGAGCTGGAAGTCAGTTGAATCAGTTGGGAGTCAGTGCAGCCATTACAGTAGATTGACTTCGTTTGTGAGTTCATACAGTTCAGTGAAAGCCCCCAAAGGCAGCTGAATTCAGAATAAGGAGCCAGAAGATTAGAACAAATCGACAGTTAGTTTGAGGCCCAGGAGAGCAATTAAGTGAGAAGTTGAGAGAAACCAGATTGAATCAGTCAGCTTGGAAAGGAGTTTGGACCAGAACAGCTGGGTTGAACCGGCCAGCCAGAGTTAAGAAAGAACTAGAAAGGATGAGCTTATTCAGCAGTAAGCCTCTGAAATGACAATTACATCAGGAGAATAAAAGTTATGTTTATGCAGCACGGCACTGGTACAAAAATGCACATGTTGATCAATGGGATGGAACTGAAGACCTAGATGTAAATCCTTACACCCACAGACACTTGCTTTATGATAAGCCAAAGACACACCATGGGGAAAAGGCAGCAACTTCAACAAATGGTGCTGGCCAAACTGGATAGCTGTATGTAGAAGAATCCAAATAGATCCATACTTATCACCATGTGCAAAATTCAACTCCAAATGAATCAAAGACCTCAACATAAGACCAGACACATTGAACCTGATAGAAGAGAAGTGGCACAGGAAGACTTTCTGAATAGAATACCAATAGCACAGGTATAAGATCAACAATAAATGAAACTAAAAAGCTTCTGCTCAGCAAAGAACACTCATTTGGACAAGGTGGCAGTCTACAGAATGGGAAAAGATTTGTACTAATTATACATCCAACAGAGGGCTAATACCAAAATATATAAAGAAATCAAGGAAAAAAGGCCAACTATAGACATCAAGAAAACAAATAAACTAATTTAAAAATGGGATACAGATCTAAATAGAATATTTTCAAAAGAGGAAACAAATGTTCATCCTTAGTCACCAGGGAAATGCAAATCAAAACTACTTTGAGATATTATCTTAACCTGTCAGAATGGCTAAGATCAATAAAACAAATGATAGCTCATGCTGGCAATGATATGGAATAAAAGAAATACTCATCTATTACTGGTGGGCCTGAAAACTTGAACAGGCACAATGGGATTCAGTGTGGTGGTTCCTCAGGAAGAGGGGAATCAATCTACTTCCAGATGCACATCTGGGGCATATACCTAAAGGGTGTCCTACCAAAGACACTTGCTCAATGTTCACTGCAATAGTCAGAAATTGAAAATCTAGATGCTCCTCAACAGATATCCTTTATACTATCAATTTTAAAAGAACAAAAAAAAATACTGGAAATGAATTGGATAATTAAACTTTAGAAGAATAAATCATATAAGTCAGAAATAAAGGGAAAAACAAAAATGGATTAAGAGAAAAAAAACAAAAACCAAGTAGGTTTGAGTCAATTAACCAAACAAAACACTAAAAAAAATGCTATTCTGAGACCTTTAAAAATTAATGAGAATTTGAATATTAGTTTATAATTTAATTATTATATTTTATAGGCATATAAACAGCCAGAGTGACTCAGAAAGACCTGGCTTTTAAAAACATGTTGTGTCACCGACAACCTTGAGCATGCTAGACAAGCGCTCTACAACTAAGCTGTTTCTTCATGGCTGCTTGAGGTTGCGCGGCCATTCTGCAGGCTGTGCATTGTTGCATAACTGGGTGGAAGGCGTTGGCAGTTTACAGTCTACAGAGCGCCTATGCCTCTGAATGCCTGCCAGTAAGTCCCCACTAGTCACAATTTTCACCACTTCCTGTCACTTCCTGTGTTTATGTTGCTATTCTTCTCTAAGGAGATAATATTTCTGCCTGAATTAAACTGAAAGATAGGGAAGAAAAAAGAAAAAGAAAGCAAGTCAGTGGAGGGCATTGTGACTTTCTTTTCTGTCCAATAAGCATGTTTACCTTAGGTCCTTGTCTCGCTGGCCCCTTCTGCCACTAAATCTGTCATCAGTCTTTATTTTTTCTATCTTTGGCTTTCCCATATCTGATTAAAGAAATGTTCACTTATATAATCTTTTCTCATTTGCATGGTTTTATCCCTGAAATTTAAATGTTTAATTCACCTTGAATGTGACATTAGAAAACACTATGATGTCTATGGAGCCTAGTGCTTCGTATTAATTAAGCACATTAGTAATTCATTTAGGGTGAAGCAGTAGTTTCTTCTTAATATTTCAAAATTATTCTTATATAATCTTTTCCAGGTATGTTTATTTTTAAAGACTTATTTTTAATATATGTAGGTGGATCTGTCTGCATGTGTACATGTGCACATTAGTGTGAGTGTGTGCCTGAGGACGCCAGGGCACTGGACAGCCTGAAGGCAGAGTTAAAGACCCACCTGAAGTAGTACTAGGAACTGAACCTGAGTCCTCTGGAAGAGGCTCTTAACCTCTGAGCCATTCATTAAGCCCTCAGGTTTTAAAATGTTCTTTTGGGCTGTAAAGAATATCAAATGTATAGTTTACATAAGAACCGGTCTTATTACAATCTGAATGCTTGTCTCCTTCCAAATTTATGTTAAAGTTTAATTTTGGTTAAACAGTATTCATCTGAAAGACCTTTGAGGTGCAGAGCCAGTGCTCTTCTCTCATAAATGGATATCATGAGGTTGGCTTCTTATAACAGGATAGGTTTGGCCATTCTGACTATTTGCTTTTCTTTGTATTTCCACCATATTATAAGGCAGCAGGAAGGCATGTGAGAAGCCTCAAACAAAATGAGAAGTAAATTTCTGATAATTGTGTGTGTATCGTATATATGTGTACACACGTAAGTGCTTGTGTTTGTGTGGGTGTTTTCCTCAAATGTTCTCTCTCCCTTTTCTTATGAAACAGACTTTCACTGGAGCCCACTAATTTAGCTAGATAGGATTGTCAACAAGATCCAGGAATCTCTCTCTCTCTCTGTGTGTGTGTGTGTGTGTGTGTGTGTGTGTGTTACCAGTGCACATGTGTGGAAGTCAGAGAACAATCTGTGGAGTCATTTCTCTCCACCCACCATTTGATTTATGAAGACAGAGTCAGGCTTGCGTAGCAAACACTTTCCCTGCCAAGCCATCTTACTAGCTCTTAACCTTATTTTTGAGACCAAGTCTCTCATTGAACCTGAGCTCACCAATTTAGTTAGATGGTATGTTGGTTGCTTTTCTATTGCTATACAAATGACACTATGACCAAGGCAATTTATAAAATCAGCATTTGATTTGGGGGCTCACAGGGGTTAGAGTCCATGGTAGGTAGGGAACATGGCAGCAGGCAGGCAGGCAGGCAGGCAGGCAGGGCACTGGAGAAGCAGCTGAGAGCTCACATCTGATCCACAAGCATGAGGTAGAGAGAACTAAATGGGACTGGTGTGAGCTTTTGAATTCCAGGACAGCCAAGGCTACATAAAGGAAGGAAGGAAGGAAGGAAGGAAGGAGGCATACAGGCAAGAAAAAAAAGAAAGAAACCCTAGTGACACAGGTCCTTCAATAAGGCCACACATCCTAATCCTTCTCTAACAATTTCAGTAACTGGGGACCAAACATATGAGTCTATGGGGGCCATTCTCATGCAAACCACCACCCATGCCAAGAAACCCCCTGCTTTCATCTGCTATACTCGGCCTTTTGTGTAGGTTCTAAGAATCCTAACTCAGGTTTATGTGTGGCAAGCATTTTTATCAAATGAAGCCAGTATCAGCTCCTCTTAATAGCAATGTTTTAAATTCCCCAGTCTGTGGATTCTGTAGTAGCAGCAAATCTAGACTAAGATAAATCTTTATGTACAACACATGTTCTTTTCAGTTATCCTAGACTTATTCTATTCTCTTAGAGAGATTTGGGTTTTAGGGTTTTTTGTTTTGATTTAGCTTTTTGTTTTTAAGATCAGGTCCCAATATGTAGCTGAACTGGAACTTGCTATGTGAGCCAAGCTAGCCTTAAGTTTTATTTTTACTTTTTGCAACAGGGTCCTGCCCAGGCTGTCCTTGAACTTCAGATCCTGCTGCTTCGGGTACCTGAGTGCTGGAATTACAGGCCTGAGTAGATCATGCTATGCACAGCTGGAAGTGGAATATAAGGAATACGACGTCTGGAGGATATTCAGAAACTGAAGGAATGGATAGTGCAAATGCTTCTGTGAGAAAACAGAAAACACAGATGTGCTGGCTGGTTTTGTCAACTTGACACAAAGACATATCTGGAAAGAGAGAACCTTAGTTAAGAAAATGCCTCTATAATATCAGCCTGCAGGCAAGTCTGTGGGGCATTTTCTTGAGTAATGATTGAAGTGGAAGGGCCCAGGCCATTGTGGGCAGTGACACCCCTGGGGAGGTGGTTCTGGGTTATATACGAAAGCAGGTAGAGGGCTGGAGAGACAGCTCAGCAGATAAGGGCACTAACTACTATTCCAGAGGTCCCGAGTTCAATTCCCAGCAACCACATGGTGGCTCACAACCATCTGTAATGGAATCTGACACCCTCTTCTGGTGTGTCTGAAGACAGCTATAGGGTACTCCTATGCATAAAATAAATAAATCTTAAAAAAAAAAAAAAAAAAAGCAAGCAGGCAGGTTGAAGAGCAAGCCAGTAAGCAGCACTTGCCCGCCCAGGCCTCTGCATGGTGCATCCTGCCTCCAGGTTCCTCCTTTGAGTTCCTGCCCTGATGGACTGTAAGTTGTAAGAAATAATAATTTCCTACTCACATTGCTTTTGGTCATGATATTTATCACAGCAATAGAAACCCTAACTAAGACAACAGGGAAATGTATATATTATTTTGTATCTTGAAATAAGTATGCTGTTTGTTTCAAAATACAGCATTTTAAGGTTAAAAAAAAACCATCGATGAGCAGAATTTGTTTACATCTTTACATGCTAGAGACTTGATGAAGACAGTGTTGGGAACTGCTGTGTATGAAGTAGAGGTTCCATGTGTATAACTAAACATGTTTTTCCGCCACATTACCAGTGAACGTTAAAAACCCAAGTTCTCCAAAAAGCACCTCTATCGTAGAGAAGAAATATCTTCCTTTATTCTAACCCCAAATCACTCAGATTATATGCTAATAATTCTGTTTCTCCCATGAGAGTTGCCTAAGGAAATATTTGTGAAAATCTGAGGCCCAGTCTGTGAATGTGGTGTCTTCAGAGGTGATGTGCACTGGAGGTGCTCAGCCAGAGCCTTAGCTGGTGTCCCTGGTGGCATTGAAGCCACACTTCTTTCCAGATGCACCAGTCTCTACCATTTAGATTTCACAGATCTCCCTTTGCACTCCAGGCTTTTACAATCTTCTGTGTTACTTCCTTGCTGTAAACAGATATCCATTCTCTCAGGGAATACAATCTCAGTTAAAACATCTTTTATGCCCCAAGTGCAAACAGCTAAGCAAGACAACTGCCTGGTATTTTATAAACATTTCTCTAGTGAACCGTATCTATATTGTTTGAGTTGGTCTGAGGGCATTCTTATCATTTATTCTTTCTGCTGAAGAAGCTGGCTGACCACCTTGGTCATGCAGGCCTGCAACCTAGCACCTCAGAGTCTAGGGCAGAGCACTGTGAGACCCAGGTTGGCCCGGGCAGTGCAATGAGACTGGGTCTCAAAAACAAAAAAGAAGAAAAGAACCAGGGAATATGGTTTACTGGTAGAATGCTGGGCAAGGCCCTAGGGTCAATCTCTAGTATTTAAAATCAACCAACCACCCAGCAAATATGGGTGTTGTCTCCCATATGGTTATCTCGGTGTTCTGTCTCCAAGTGTCAAATCTGGAAAAGAAAGGAAAAAAAGCCTTGCCACAAACTCTCAATCAGCTGGCAGAGACTTCTCTGCATCAACTGGTGTAACTTCCCCCTCTGCATTCCTAGTCATCCATACTGTTTAGAGAACGGAGGACAAAACCCTAGAGCTCCTGCAATGCCATATGCTAGTTATCTGTCTCATCTCTATTTCAGTGTGGATCTTCCCATTTTACTTCATTTACAAATCTCTTTATTATTTTGACTCTACTTATTTTTATTAAAGAATGTTACAGGGGGCTGGCAAGATGGTTCGGTAGGTGAGGGTACTTGCTGCCAAGCCTGGTGACCTCAGAACCCACATGGTAGAAAAGAAAACAGACTCCTGTAAGTTGTCCTCTGACTTCCACATACACACAAATAAATAAGTAAATGTAAAATAGCAGTGACAATGTAAAACAGAATGCTATAAGGCTTTATTACTTTATTTGTACTTTGCTTTTAAAGACACTTGAATTTTAAACAGAGCTGGCTGTGGTGGCCCAAGGCTTTGTCCTAGTACTTAGTAGTCAGAGACAGGTGGTTCACTATGACTTCAGGCAGCCTGGGCTATACAATAAGAGCCTGCTTTTTTTTAAAAAAAAAAATCTGGGGTTGGAGAGAGGGTTCAATTGTTAAGAGCACTGTCTGCTCTTCCAGAGGACCTGGGTTCAATTCCCAGTACCCACATGGCACTCACAACTGTCTGTAACTTCAGTTCTAGGGTACCTGACACCCTCACAGAGACATACGTCCAGGGAAAACATTAATGCAATAAAAATAAATCAATTAAAAAAACCTAAGCTGCTGCTTTGATAGTCTTGAGTCTCCCCGTTCTGTTTTGGTTTTTGTTTTTGTTGTATGTTTGTTTGGTTGGTTTTTCAAGACAGGGTTTCTCTGTGTAGCCTTGGCTGTCCTGGAACTCACTCTGTAGACCAGGCTGGTCTCAAACTTCACCTGTTCCTCCTCCTCCTCCTCCTCCTCCTTCTCCTCTACCTCTCAAGTGCTGAGATTAAAGGTGAGCGCCACCACAGGCATGGCCTCCCTGCTCTGTAAATGGTGGTGCAGATCCCTCTGCAGTTGTGCTGTTTTCTGTCCCATGATCCCTCTGGCTGTGTGAACAGTTCTCTCCTTGGCTGGTCCTGCCCAAGTAATCAAGCCTGAGTGGCTGTCTTTAATTTGTGTGCCATAATTGGAAGCCTGAATGTTTGCTATTCTAATGCTTCTTTTACTCTGCCATATTCTACAAGTTAATTATTTTGTTATTGTTGTTCTGTTTTTCAAGACAGGGTTTCTCTGTGGAGCACTGGCTGTCCTGGATGCTCTGTCAACCTGTCTGGTTTTGAACTCAGAGATTCACTGGGCTGCTTCCTGAGTGCTGGGGTTAAAGGCGGGCGCCACCATAGTCCAGCCGAAGTGTCAGTTTCATAGAGACACCTCCCCATCTTTTTACATAATTCAGTCTTTATTTAAAATTTTTTAAAAATGTCATCAGACCTTTATGAACCTTCACTGTGGTCATGATGAAGGTTTCAAACTTGTAATCTCCTATTTTCTGATCTGTTTCAGGCACATAGTGCATATACTATAATATTACAAATCTATCAGTTGCTAATTATTGGATTTTGTTTAATTCATGGTTTTACAATTAGCTTGGTGAAAGTTCTTTTTTGTTTGCTTAGTTTATTCTTTGAGACAGGATGTTCCTGGCCTTAAAATCACAATCTTTCTACCTCAGCTTCTCAAGTGCTGAAGTGTACACTTTTACACATGGTTCTAAGTGCAGAATTTGTAAAATTCTTATCTATCCATCTATGCATCCATCCACTAATTTTGAGGCAGGTTCTCCTTATGTAGACCTGGCTAGTCTGAAGTCAGATATGTAGATGAGGCTAATCTCAAAGTCACAGAGGTCTGTTTTCCTCTGCCTACTGAGTACTTAGATTAAACACATGTGCTACCACATCTAAGTACAGAATTCTTTAAATTGTTAATTGCTCACAACAACAACAACAACAACAACAATAACCACTACCATACTTCAATGCTCAGGCAGCACAGAACACAAACTGTAGAGGAGGGAAAGACTCTCATGGTGAACTTCACAGTCAGTTACAAAAGGGCACTGAAAATAAGCAGGCAGAAGAAAGTGACCAGTCCCTTCTCAATCTACAATATACTCTAAGAATATTATCTGCTTAATTTTAGAAAAGCTATTTTGTTCCCAAGGAAACAGTAATGTCTTTCTCCACAAAGGAAATCAAATAACAATTATGTCAATAATAGCTACTCTTATTACCTGTGTATGTCATCTTTTAATATCTCTCAAATTCAATGGGACCAGTACATATCTTTCTAGAGCTGGATCGTAGTTTACATTGATGGTTCATCAGCTCCTGGCTCTTATACAGGTGCAAGGCACAAAATAAATATGCTTTAAAAAAAAATCTGTAAGACTGTTACATTATAGTACAAAAGGTACTTTTAGTTGATTTAATATAAATCTACATAGTTACAAGAATATAAAGACAGCTCTAGAGAAAATCTTTAGTATGAGTTTGTCTGGCTTGATGAGGTATGGGTACTAACAGTTGCTGGGAGTTAGCATGTGCTTGTTATGTCATACCCTGATTCATACACGGCTGAGGACTCAGTTATTTATACTGAGCACCTGGGGCAGTCTCTGAATTAACCACTACCCACTCCAAAAAACAAACAAACAAACACCAAAAACAAAGCAAAACAAACAAACAAACAAAAAACAAAAAAACCCTTCTCTGACCAAAGGTGAAAGCACCACAAATCTATAGGTGTAAACATAAATATTTAGAAGGAAGTCTAACAGCATGGTCTTCCCAGGGCCTATTTTCTCACCATCTGTCTTAGGATTTCTATTTCTATTTCTATGATAAAATACCATGGCCAAAATCAACTTGGAAAGAAAAGGATTTTTTTCACTTTATACTTCTAGGTAACAGTCCATCACTGAGGGAAGTCTGGGCAGCAACTCAAGCAGGGCAGGAACTTGGAGGCAGGAGCTCAAGCAGAGGCCATGGAGGGGTGCTGCTTACTGATTTGTTCCTCACGGAGTGTTCAGACTACTTTCTTATATCATCCAGGACCACCTGATCAGGGGTGGCCCCACCTTCTTTGGGATTAGGACCATCCACATCCAATCATTAATCAAGAAAATGACCCACAGGCCTGCCCGGTAGCTAATCTGGTGGGGGCATTTTCTCAACTGAGATAGTTTTCTCTTTCTACATGAGTCTAACCTGTGTCAAGGTGACATAAAAACTAGCTAGCAAACCAGGTATGGACTTTTAACCAGGTTTACAGTACCAGGCCTGAAATACCTTCTGTGACCTTCTGACCAATCAGAAAGCTGCTGGTTGCTCTCATAACCATTATGCTACTCTTGCACCAGTAAGTACATCTTCCTGGGCAAATGGGTATTGTAGTATACAAGGTTCAGTGATAGCTGAGACTGGAAAGGTTACACAGAAAGGGCCAGCCTATGTAACCATACGCAATCCTTTATGTAATACATAAAGCTGACAAATCTTTCTTTATCAATTCTTTAAGATAGTAATCACGGTGAGCACTTTGTACAGTGCTTTACAGTTATGAGTAGGATTTGTATATGTAAGCTTTTAAGTCTTTATAATCACCATAGCTTGAGTATTATACTTTCTAATATGTAGATGAAAAACAAAACAAAACAGCAGCCGGACTACAAACAGTGAAACTGGCTTCCCAAACCTCTTACTCCCCCAAGATCCTACTGCCTCTGTGCCTTTGCGAGCTTGCATGAAACTGCCAGTGCTGAGCCAACGTGCAAGTGAAGCGGCAGCAGGTAACCGGCTCCTGCGGGCACTCAGCAGGCTCCTACCCCAGCTCATCCACACTGCATTCTGACGGCCTCAACAAGGGCCCATATCACAATTGTCTAATAATCTTAAATGAGGTATATAGATTTAATTTTTTTCTAAGGCCAGGCATGGTGATATATACTTTAAATCCAAGCACTCAGGAGTAAGAGTTTGTGAGTTGGAGGCTAGCCTGGTCTACATAGTAAGTTCCAAAAACATCCTTGGCTATTTAGATACCCTGACTCAGAGAGAAAAACAAAACAACAACAATAACAAAAGCAACAAAAAATCCAAAACATGCTTTCCTACAATCTTATATTTACAGACAGGAAAGCCCCACAGATTTCCTGTACTCTTCCTTTAGCATCCCCTACTAAATAAAATCTTACATCACAAAAGGAAAGCAAGAATGGTTCAATCCTATTAAATAAACGATAGACTTTATTCAAACTTTACTGATTCTTCCACGACTGTTTTCCATTTTAGGATCTAATCTAGAATCATACCTTGTATTTAGTTGTAACTCTTTAGTCTCTTTCAAAATATGACAAAGAACTATGTCTTTTAAATTAAAATTAATTAAGGTTCTTCTTATTCTGAAAATACCATGGTATTTCAGAACAGAGCCCTGAATATTATAACCACTAGTCTCGGGAGTTGTGAGGCCTATGTGAAATCAGAGTGAGTGGCTCTGACAGAAAGAACTCCTTAACTTTAACATTAGTGTGTGTGTATTGGAGGAAATGATTGATGCACATGGAGGTGGATGTGAGGTGGATGTGTGTGTGCCACAGTGCACATGTGGAGGTCAGAGACAAGTCTATGGAGTTAGTTCTCTTTCCACATTTCCATGGGTTCCAGGGATTGAAGTCATTTTGCCAGCTTACATAGCAAGAGCTGTTACCATGTGAGCCATCTCACAGGTCCCTGAGAGCCTTTCTCTAGTAAAGAGAACTAACTGTGACAATTTGAATAGGTCTACTGCACTTAAGTTACCTGTCAATAAAATAAAACAAATCAACAGTTCCTGGAAAACCACAGGTCACCAGATAGAAATCAATACAACTTTGTTTATTGGAACAGTCATGAAAGGTTTAATTTGTTTTTAAATTAAAGAACTTGACTTTGTTCAGGATCTAGACAAAGTAAATTGATAATTTTATTAATAACTAAATAAGTATACAAAGGTTATTAAAAAGCATGTTTTCTCTCCATATGGACTCCTTTTCTTACTGGTAGTATTAAAGTTGCCTAGCTAAGTGAATCTAATTCAAATTCTGAACCCTATATTATATAAAGTTTAGTCTTTATATAATGTCCCATTATTACATATAATACATACATATTCAAGCTACTTTAGAAGAATTGGTAAGATCCTCTTTGATGTTCAATAGGTTCTCTTATTTTTGAGGCCCAGGGTCTAACACAGTAAGTTCAGGCCTTTCTTGATGAATCTCCTTTCTGATGATTAAAGCCAGGGTTTTGAACATGCTATGCATTCATTCTGCCACTGATTTATAATCCCAGCTCCACTGGTGGGTTCTCAATTCCTAGAAAAGGTACTAGTTTTTCAGAATCAATAAAGGGCATGAGAATCATTGAAGAGAAAAAGTACTAAAGACATAAAGCACATTACTAAGCAACATAAACCATAACCACATTAAGAATGGTATAAAACAACCAAACAAATAAAATATTCTGTCATCTTACAGGCTTAAAAAAAACAGAAAGCAGTGTAACCAATGTTTTGGAAACTGACCAGCAGAACGAGGGTAAGAATAAGCCTCATGGCTGTACTTAGAATCCAAGCAAGGGTCCACAGTAGGTCATGCTTCAACTCACTGTTCCTTCTCTGAGGATGGTAGTCACAGGGAAGTCCCACTTCCTACTCCCAGAACAAGGATAGCTACTACATCTACCTGGGGATGTGCCTGGCAAACAGCAAGCATCCGTCATTGCTATCAAGTGAGTTTTGGTTCTCAAATGCAAGGTCTTTTTTTTTTTTTTTTTTTTTTGTGGGAATGAGAGTGTGGTTAAACAAATGTAAACTTTCCTGAGTTAGCAATCATTTTGGCTTAAGTCACATCTTCCTAGCCCACTCTGGCTCAGAAGTAGACTTCCTTCTAAAGTGACTGGCTTAGAGTGTGGAATTTTGAGAAACAGGCATTCATTGAACTTTTTTTTCCCAACAAGTTCTAGATTGCTAATGCACACAAATTAAAAACCTTGTTTTTAAATCTTAATGTGTAGAAAGAAAATCTATGGACTAAAACAGTCATCTAAAAGGCTCATGATTAACTCAGCAAACCTTAAATGGCTATAAGTCCAAAGTGTGAAGGTTGCTTTTTATGTACTTGGTGGTAATTACACCAAGTTTCTAGATATTAAATTCTAGGCACTTACACCCAAATACCTCCTTTTTGACTTCTTGGATCACTCTGTCCTTTTACAAAAGATGTACTGAGCTTTTACATGTGTATGTAGTAGTGAGGACTGAACCCTTGGTCTCTTATAAGCCAGGCAGGCACTGTACTGAGTCACAGACCCAGCCTAACTGTTTGCTTAAGACATTTTCAGGCAAAGCCTGGAACTACTGGGATGATGGGAAGGGTGAAATCTGTTTCTTCTAAGCGAGCCTGATTCTGCTTTTACATTTTAAAGCATCCTGAAAAGGTCATAATCATTCCAGAATGATGAACAATCTCTCTAAACAGCTTTTTAAAGAGACAAGTCTTGCAATGTCATTAATCCTGAAAGTTTTCTTCTCTTTATATAATAAAAACATTTACGTGATTAGTATTATAACCTTCATCACATAAAGCACTATTATTTGGATTTTACAGATGGCTATATTAGAAAATTCTGAGTTCCTCCTACTACAAGATTAGGACTAACAGCCTTAAAGGCAAATGTCCTCAGTAAGGTCACTGTATCTGGGTCGGGTCTATTTCTTACGGACCCCTAGGAGTTACTGAGCTCTGTGGAAAATCCACACAACTTACTTTATAAAAGGCTGGCTCAGCCAGTTCTAGCAAGTGTCTTTCAGATTATCCCTTTACAATAACCAATTACAGAAAAGGGAACAATTTATTCTTTTTGTGCTTTGAGACCAGGTCTTGCCGTGTAGCTCTGACTAACCTGGAACTTAGAATATAGACCAAATTGTCCTCAAACTTGCTATTCTTCCTCAGTCTCACAAGTGCTGGGACTCCAGGGGCTAGACACCACATCTGAGAATGACATATTCTTTTCGTTTTAAGATTTATTTTCGGGCGGTGGTGGCGCACGCCTTTAATCCCAGCACTTGGGAGGCAGAGGCAGGAGGATTTCTGAGTTCGAGGCCAGCCTGGTCTACAAAGTGAGTTCCACGACAGCCAGGGCTACACAGAGAAACCCTGTCTCAAAAAAAAAAAAAACAAAACAAAACAACAACAACAAAAAAAAACAAAAAAAATTTATTTTCATTATTTTTAATTGTGTGTGTGTGTGTGTGTGTGTGTGTGTGTCTGTCTGTCTGTCTGTCTTTGTCTATGTATACAAGCACATACACACAAGTACAAGGGTCCATGGATGCCATATATCCCCAGTGCTGGAGTTTCAGACAATTGTAAACTGAATGACATACTATGGGAACTGAATTCCAATGCTCTGCGAGAGCAAAGTACTTACTCCTAATCACCAAGCCCTCTCTCTGGCCCTGCTAATGATATCTATTTTAAGAAATATTTATTAAGCCTTTTTTTTCCTCTAAAAGAACAATCTATTTAGACAAACACTATCAGGTAGAGGAAATAGAATCCTTCTTTAGAGGAAGAGATATTATTATGATTAATAAGATAATGAGTGGCATGGGGCTGGAGGGAGGGCTTAGCAGTTAAGAGCACTGGCTCCCTTCCAGAGGACCTGAGTTTAGGCCCTAGCACCCACATGTAGCTCACAAGCATCTCTAGCTCCAGTTCCTTGTTCTGACCTCTGTAGGCATCAGGGCACATGCAGCACACGTATACATGCAGGCAAAATACACAATACACCTATACACATAAAATATGTAAATAAAAATGCTTAAAACAGCTTTTAAAAAAAGACTGTGTGGAGGATGATGGCTTGCCCTCCTCTCCTGCCATGTCTGTCTTCCTTTCTTCCATGTAATTAGCATTTCTAGGTGGGCAAGTGTCTACACTTCCTAACTCTCCTTGCAGTTGCACTTGACCACATCTTAATTAAGACACATGCAACGGATACACAGGAAGGCGTCTGGAAATCATGGGAATCGCAGCACTGACAACTGTTTTCTACTTCCTACTTCATCCCTTTCTTTACCTTGACACCATGACCAGTCTACTCAAGGGCTGGAATTATAGCTCGCTGGCACAGCCCTTGCCCAGCATGCACAAGTTCTGGGTTCTATTCATCGCATGACACATAGAGGAAGAGGATGGAGTTACCCACAACTTGAAGGTAGACTGGCAAGAAAGAAATGGGGGTGTTTAGTATGAGGTCCCTTACTCCATGATTCTTCATGCTAGACCTGTGACAACCTTTACATTCATAAAGAAATAATTTTTAATCTTTTCCTAACATTTTTAGGAGGTTTTCTGTACAGAGAGCTGATCCCATCTCATACACTTATCATCTAGGTCAGTACTATTTTTAAATTATTTTGTACTCTCAGACATTCACGAAACCAGATCACAGATCCCAATTCTAGTTCAGGAAAATACACTTTTGCTAAGACCATATATAACTCCTGGCTATACATTCTGACACCATATTATATAACTAATAAGAACACAGGAAATTTAACATTACAGTGGTTTCTCTGTGAAGCCTTGGCTGTCCTGTAACTTGCTCTATAGTCCAGGCTAGCCTCAAACGCACAGAGATCCACCTGCCTCTGCCTCCCCAGTTCTGGGAATAAAGATGTGCACCACCTCCGCAGCTGCCCATAGTGTTAGTGTGACAGCTGAAGTAGTCTGGAACCATCAGCAATGCAATTACTAATTACCTCCACTGAATCACAGCACTAAGGATCAGTCAACTACTTCTTCTATCTGACTTTACATCCAGATTCCAAAACTTCATTTATGTTACAGGTTGAATATCACTTATATGAAATGATTAGGGCCAGAACTGTATCAAGCTTTGGATTTTTCTTTTTTTGGATTCTGGAATAATCTTTCCACCCCCTCTGTGTAGTTGTGTAATATTGGGGGTGGGATACAAGTCTAAACAAAGTCATTTGTGTTTTTATGTATTGAATACAGATGGTTAAAGCCAATTTCACAAAAATTTTTTTTTTACAGTCTATTTTGTGACATGAGGACTTATATAAAAAGTCTCAACTTTTGGAGCATTTAAGATTTTCAGATTAGGGATACTCAACCTGTAACACACACTAGTTGGTTGTTCAAACTAAAACATCTAAGTTTTCATCTCATAAAACTTACTTGATAACTACATATGTGGTATGTAAGCGTAGAAATTATATAATAACGTCTGAATTATGCAGAACAAAGAAAAAAGTTACAAGGAGAAAAACACGAAATAAAAACGATAGTGGCATAACAGTTTTGGTTACAGTATATGGAAAATACAATCATGCATTATCCATGCGCACGAAGGAGCACAAAAGAACTAACCGGTTCCATTCTCTACCAGAACACCACTGTTCACCCTATACCTACAGAACTTGAGAGCAAGTCTCATTAGTTGTGACTGAGAGTGAGTCAGTCGTTTTCTCTATTAACAAAAGTTATTCTATTTGTCCCTCCTATAGGTCTTGTATTTCTTAGAACCTTAATATATCAAAAAGATAACCAAACTAGCCCCAAATGGACACACAGTGTTTGTTTATATGAAGGACTGAGAATAGAAACAGAAGACCGGCTTAGTGTAGAGCGTAAGGAGCAGTGATGGCCAGAAGAGATGCTCTCTTAGGACATTGACAATGAAAATGGTCCCAAATTATGATGATAAATGCCCAACTCTAGGAACAAACTAAAGTCCAATGAAGATTTAAAGATTTATCTGCATGTGCGTGCCTATGTGAGTTCGTCTATCACATGTGTGCAGGTGCCCACAGAGGCCAGGAGGCATTTAATGCCCTAGAACTGGAATTGCATACTGCTGTGAGCTGCCTGATGTGGGAGCTGTAAAAACTTGTTTGGTTTTAAATTTTTATTATCAATTTTATTTTATGTATGAGTGTTTTGCTTGTATGTATGTATGTATGTATGTATGTATGTATGTGTACCACATGTGTGCCCAGTGCCTGCAGAAGTGAGGAGGCATCAGAACCCCCTAGAACCGATGTTATAGATGGTTGTGAGTCACTATGTGGGTATTGGAAACTGAATCTGGGTCCCCAACAATAGCAACAAGTGCTCTTAATGGGTAGGCCATCTTTCCAGCCTAGAACTGAAACATTAAATAAATTATGAAGATGTAAATTTGCCAATAAAGCTATTCAAAAGAGAGGTGAAGAACACACTTTAAAACAACTATCAGGAAAAGTATGAAATGAAGTAGGAACAATTTTTTACATTCACTAATAATCACTAGAATGGGTCCTCTGACCAGGCACATTTCAGCAGCCAGGAAGGCAAGGCTGGTTGTGTAACCGCAAAGGCTATCTGTTCTGCATTCGCTCCTTCCAATGTTCTAGCCCTTGCACAGCAACAATAATTATTAGGACAGTACTTTGTTAAAGGAACTAAATTACATTCACAGTAAGTCTGAAGATTTAATTGTAATTACGTCCATCTGAGGGCAAAACATGCTCAACTGCCATATGCTATCCCTATATTATTCTTTTCAAAATATAGCACTGCAATTTATTGTGAAAAAAAATTGTTTGATTTTGAAGAGTTGGGAGTTAGCCTAATAAAAGTCAAATGCAAGCTTTACTCCATCTCAGTGCATTATAGGAAGTAGGCCATGAGAAACATTTAGAATGCTGCAGAAGTTCCTGTAAAACTGAAAACAGTTTTACAGAAACTTTTCAGTCAGATCATATGAAAAGTGTCAGGAAAAGAATATTAAAGTGACAACTGCAAATCTAATACATTTTGATTTGAAATGTAACCTAGTGAATCAGATAAAGGAGTTATCATTTATACATTCAGATTAGATGATACTGGCATATAAGAGACGATAAATAAGACATGAATAAAGATAGTAAACCCAAATAAAATGTTAAATGGTTTCTTTAAAAACATAGAAATAGGAATGTGCTTTTGTTTTAATCCCAGTTAAAATGTAAAAAGCTATTTATTTGTTGTGTATGGGGGGCACATGCACACTGGAGTGTATGTTATGGTCAGAGAACAACTGGAAGCTTTTTGGTCTCTTCTTTACTATGTAGGTTCTGGGGACTAAATTCAAAGTCATGGGGTTTGGTGCCAAGTGCCTTTACCTGCTAAGCCATCTCACTGGCCCAGCTGACATATTTACCAGCTCTGTGGACTCCAAAGAGTTTAAGACTGGTAAGTGTTGTGGTCCACCACTTTATAGGCCTCCTCATCGCAAAAATAATAGGACAGCTACTTGATGGTAGAGACTACACCTTGTGGGATCTGGTTGTATTAAAAGAGAACAAGGACATGGGGCAATGAAGTGGTGACACAACTTCCTAGAAGGACTCTACAGAAAGGAAGTGTGTCTTATCTGAACCCGTGCAATTGAACCTCTGCTCAGTCCCTAGATACAATGACTTGCACATAGTGGTTATTCTAAAGCAACTGCTGAGCTTGGCAAATAAAAGTTTCATTTTCTGACTAAATCACTATGGCTATGATGCAGAATGATGATTACCTGTAACAATTGGCTCACCTGATTAAAACCCATTATGTTGAGTTTATTTATGAGCTTAAGAAAGGGGATTGTTTTGCTTACTGTTCGGGGATGGAACAGGGCCTCCTCCACTCTAAACAAGTACTCTACTGCTGACATTCCCCAGCTCTTCTTGTATGGTCTTTTATTTTTCAATTTTAAAAGTTAAAATATAATTCCATCATTTCTTCCTCCTTCTTCAGGCTACAATGTAACCCTCCCATGTCCCCTCTTGCTACCTTTCAAACTGGTGGCCTCTTTTTCTTTAACACACACACACATACACACACACACCAAAACAACAACAAAACTCACAAGTATGACTTAGGGAGTTGCTCTAATGTTTACGATTTCAGGGCTGACCACTTGGTATTGGATAACCAATTGGGGGGTGTGGGTGTCATCCCAGTAACAACCATTCTCCCTCCCTCAGGAGTGACTGGAAACTGGCCCCTTCCAGGATAGCATGACCACTGATGCTGTCACTGTTCAGATCTTGTTTAGGCAGCCATGTTGCTGAGGTGTGAGCAGTCTATCTTCCCTGTAATTTCTAGGACACAGATTGTCCAGCTTGCTGCCCCTCTGACCCTCTTCTGAGCTTCCCTGAGGACAGGAATGTTGTTGCAGATTTATCATCTGGGGCTAGGCACCCCACTATCAGTCCTCTGAATTTTGACCAGTGTTGGGTTTCTGTAAAGGTCTCCATCTGTTTGCAGTCTTTTACTGGCATGCTCCAGTTTTAGAGCACACCACACAGTATTATTCCTTTGTAAGTAAATAGCATCTCCATAGCAAAGGTCCTAACACATTACTTGTAATGACCTTCTCAAGCAATATGATTAGAGACTGTCTGGAGATGGTTACTAAGCTAAGAACCCTAACCAATTCAATGTTCCTTTGAAGTCAAGGCTACTTTCCTGAGAACAAGGAAATTATTCAGGGAATAAATAAAAATAAGAAATGTTAAGTAAGATAAATCGGTGAAAGACAAAATTAGTGAGGTTTTCCTCAGCAGTAAACACATTTAGTAAAGGAATGTGAAAGTTAGGAAATACCAGGAGAAATGATAAAAGAACTCTTTAGTATAATTTTTTTTTCCAGACAGGGTTTTCCTGTGTAGCTCTGGCTGTCCTAGAACTCAAGAGATCTTCCTGCCTCTGCCACCACTGCCCAGTTGATAAACACTTAAATAAAACTATTAGCCAATGATGAATCTCTGCCTTAAGATTTTTTAAGTGTGCAACCTTCACTTTCTTTAACCTATATATAATTTCATGAAAATGCAGTATTTTGGGGACTCATACATAAAAAGCCCAATAGTTTTTGGAGAGAAAGAATATAAAACATTAAAAATGCAAAGCATATCCTACAGCTTTTATTTCTATCTTTATAGAAGATATGTACTTCACAGATCTGACTACTCAAGTACTTTGTACATAATAAATTTAAACCAAATTAAATTGGGGAAATACACTATTAACTTGATTATGTTCAAGCTAGCAGGCCTCCAACAGTCCAAGTCTTAAAGAGTATTCAAGGATTTGGTTACTCTGTAGTACTTCTGAGAAGTCTTAAAACTCAACAAGTGAAGTTCTTTTAAGTTTTATAAAGTATTAGGAAAGCAGAGCTTTTTGTAGTCCAATTAGCTTTAGATCAAAGGTTTAATTCTCTAAAAATAAAATCTTGCTTAAGAAATAAGTACATCTAGAAAAAGATATGCAAGTATCTGTTTTTCATATGACTGAGGAAATAAATTTAAAACCAGTATCATCTGTGGTATCTATCTATCTATCTATCTATCTATCTATCTATCTATCTATCTATCTATCTATCTTGTATTTTATTCCAAATTCATTATTTCTTGGGAGCTTAGTAACATTTACCAAAGACCAGACCATGAAGAATGAGTGGAATATACAAACATCCAGTTCCATCTGAGGAGGGGTTGAGTCAATCAGCTTTAGGAGTCTGGACATTTTATCTGAACCTGATACGCTTTCCTTCCATTGATTAATTATAAGGACTTTTACACATTTCCACTTTTAGCTTGCAGAGATATTAGAGTATGTGTCAATTTTAAAAGAAATAATTCATATCTTGATGCTCAAAAACAAAGGTAGTACCACTCTGACAAAAGATTAAATCTTCAATTCAAACAATTCAATTTCCCTTCTAATTAAACTCATTTTTACCAAAGAATACAAGAGTATAAAGTTACAGTGGCAGCTTCTCATATAGAGTGTATCCTATGGTCATCCTAAGGAGCCCTTTGATGAGAAAAAGTCTTAAAGAATTCTTGCTAACGAATTAAGAAAAGTCATCATTACAGCCTAGATGAAATGCCTTATACTGTGACTATCATTCTGGTCTCTTTTGCAATTCCAGAAGTGGGCTAGAGAAATACATATGGCCTCTAGATGTGATACAATGTTGAACATGATACAGGGAACAGCAAAAATTGCACCATGTGATGAAGAAGCAGACAAAGCCCAAACAAATGGGGGTGGGAGTCAGAGAACCAGGACCCAGCTCTTGTGATGAGTTCATAACATAAAACAAAAAGAGGAGGAACTGGCCTAAAAACAGGCAGAGACAAAATGACGGTAGGCTTATCTTTAAAATATCTCAGCAAAGGAAGGGGAAAGAAAAGGCTAAGAGAAACAAGTGTGATAAACAAGCCCTGTGACGCAGTGCTTCTCAGCCTTCCTAATGCTCAGACCTTTAACAGTTCCTCATGTGTGCTGACCCCAGTCATAAAATTATCTTGTTGCTACTTCGTAACTGTAATTTTGCTACTGGTATGAATCATAAAATAAATATATATATTTTCCAATGGTCTTAGGCTATCCCTGTGGAAGGGTGGTTGAAACACTGCTCTAACTGCTGAATCTGAGCTGGCACTCAAAGACTACTTCTGAGTATGTTTATAGTTCTTCCCAACAAAATCTAAACAGGCTGCAAACAGAAATCAGAGAAACAACCATAGTTGAGCTGGGTGTGGTGGCTCAGGCCTTGAGGCCAGTCTGGTATATGTAGTGAGTTCCAGGTCCTATCTCAAAAGACAACGACAACAACAACAGAAGCACCAGCAGCAGCAACAACAAAAGCAACGTTAAGACAGTTAAGTCTATCAAGTAATACTAATCTCAGGCAGAAGAAAATAAGTGGAACCCATTGGCAAAACCCATTTTACTGGTTTTTCAGCATATTAAAGTAGGATAAGTTGTTATATGGAAATATCCAATTCTCCTTGAATAAAACAGCCACACAGCTATAGAACAGAAATACTGTTTTATACTTGAAATGCATTCTTTTTGTTTGTTTGTTTGTTTTTCGAGACAGGGTTTCTCTGTGTAGCCCTGGCTGTCCTGGAACTCACTCTGTAGACCAGGCTGGCCTCGAACTCAGAAATCCACCTGCCTCTGCCTCCGCCTCCCAAGTGTTGGGATTAAAGGCATGTGCCACCACTGCCCGGCCTTGAAATCTTGAAATGCATTCTTTTTACTGAAAATTTGTAACACAGAACAAGTTTTACACACACACACACACACACACACACACACACACACACACACACACACACACACAGGAAGAGGTTCAAAATACAAACATTCGATTACAGATGAGCCGTCCACTCCTCAGACCTGCTCTGCTCTAACAGAATTCTGGAGTTGTAAACGGATGACAGCAGTAAACTTAGCAGAGAACTGAACCACACAAAATAGAGGTCAGAGCTGTATTCAGAAGGGAATGCTGGTTATCCTTTGTCGATATTTGATCACTTCATGTCTTTTCTGAGATAGCATCTTAACCTACAACATTTCCAACATATTCCACACATGGTACTGACTAAGGCTCTGTGGAGCTCACTTTGTAAATTCTCTTCTCAAGACCTTCAAAGTAAGGCAGCAAGAAAAACCAATAGTCTTCCAGAAATATCTTCAAACCACAAAACATTCTGGTTCCTCATCAGAACAATTGGTTTTGTAGTTCTGAAGACTGCTTAGGCAAGTGTTCCACACACTTATACCTCCTGCCATATAGTACTTTTTAAACTCCTCTCCTTTTAAAAGAGCTATTTCCTTCTAAAAATCTATAGAAAAACATCTACAGGGCTGCAGAGATGACTTGGTGGTTAAGAGCACTGGATGCTCTTCTAGAGGACCTGGGTTTGATTCCCAGCACCCACATGGCAGTCCACAACCATAATTGTTCCAGGGAATATGACAACTTCTGTCTTCTGTGGACACTGGATGCAGGTGGTGCAGACATTCATACAGGCAAAAATCACACACACACACACACACACACAAACAAATATAATTTTAAGACTCTATAACTAGGAGTGGTAGCTCATACCCATAACTCTAACAAAAGATGTGCCACAAGGCTGAGCTTGAGCTATAGGGTGAATCTGAGGTAAGCATTGACCTTCCCTTTCAAAAATAACACCATACCGAGTACAGTAGTGCATCCCTGTAATCCTCATAAGTGGCAGACAGAGGCAGAGGGACTGGTGCATGTTCAAGACCAGCCTAAAGCTAAATAGCAATGCTCTCTCTCTCAAAAATAAAACAAAGGGCTCAGTGGTTTAGAACACATATTCTTGCAGAGAATCTGAATTGTGTTCCCAGCACCCACATGGCAGAAACCTATATCTCCAGTTCTAGGGGATCCAATGCATCTTCTGACCTCTGCAGGTTCCTGCGTGCATGTGCTGCACACATAAAATATTTTAAAAAATAAAACAAAACAACCCACCCTACATGTTCTCCCCAAAGGTTTTACAAGAGCCCTGAAGACATGTTAGAAACTTAACATGTTCTTATGGGAAGCAACTCTAACTATGAACAAATTCATCCACGCAGTACTCAGAATGCTGCATAAATTGGCCCAGACTTGAACCTTATTCTCCCCTATTTCTCTAAATACTATGTACTGTAGTCAGATGCATCAGTTGTGGCCCCTAAAGACATCTCCCTAGCTTTATTTTTGATTGCTTTTACTATCTGCACATCCCAAGTATCCCCAGTCACATAATTAAAAAATCTGTCCACCTTTCATGCTCTGTCTTGAACATCTCTCCTGCATGAGATCTGCCTGATTCCCTAATCATTCCCATGAAGTTCAGTCGTCTGTGCTTCTAGATATACTTTCCCCACCTTGTATTCCTCTGTTACATACCTGTCAAGTCTGAGGTTCTGAGGGACAGAGCACTGAAACTAAAGGAAACCATTTACTCATTCATGGGAACACTGGTTAAATGGTGGCAAAAACAAACAAACAACCTGTCCCAGAAAATGAAATTCGACCTTAAAACAAAGGATCTTTGCAGATGTAATTAAGGATTTGAAGGTGGCTGTGGTAGTTTAACCCCAGAAACTGGGAAGTAGAAGCAGGAAACTTGGTGTGCCTGGTCTACATAGCATTTCTAGGCCAGCTGCAGCTGCACAGCAATTCTGCCTCAAAAAGAGTTAAATATTTAGAGATCAAATCTGAAGATTGTGTAGATTATATACGTATTTATAAGTGGTTTTTTGAGAAAAATCTAAAAAAGTTAGGGAAGAGTTTTCCTGGAGTTCCCTTGGTTTCCACCTTCTGGACTTTGTGACTGTGAGGAGTAAATTTCCGTTGCCATAGCAACAGCTTTTTGGTCATTTGTTATGGTGACTCCAGGAGCACCAGCATGCTCTCTGTGCTATCCCGGCGGTGTTGGTCTTTATTCAGCCCTTTAGCTGCTGCAGTGGCTCTTCAGCTGGTCTTTGCGAAGGCTCTGATGTCCTCGAACGCTCAGCATTTCGGCCCACAACTCTCCTGGGAGCTGACAGCATGAACTCTGATGGGAGCCGGCTATGGAGATGCTGTGCCCTGCCTGACTGCTCGACCTCAGGAGGTTGCTTCTTTTATCTTTGATTTTATCATCCACAGACAATGATTCCAGCACAGCTGTATAAAGGAAGTGATATCTATACTACCACAGACATACCATGTTTTCAGTTCAGTCTAATCCAGGTAAAAGATTTTAGGTAATCCATATAAAGTTATCTTGGAGCTATTGATACTACTTTGTGATTTAAAGAAAAAAAAACTTAAAAATTTCCTTCTGGACCAGATTTGTGGACCTTTCTTCCCAGCACTTGGGAGGCACTGAGTTCAAGGTCAGCCTGGTCTACATCTACAAAAAAAGTTTTAGGAAATCCAGGGCTGAATAGTGAGACCCCAAATAAATAAATAAGTAAATAAATTAATTAATTAAAGTTTTTAGCTTGTTTTCAGAGAGAAAATTGAAAAACAAAAAGATTGAAGAAACTTTAATTATAGCCATCGTACATAATTCAGTTCAAGTTGCAGATTCTAGATCCTATTTTAAGTTTAAAGCACAAGTCAAAGTTCACATGCTCGTACTTCAGAGAGAATAAGAACAAAGGTAGGTTAGTTCATAGTGAGTTTTGGGTTGTTTAGATAAACTTAACAGGTAATACAGAACCTTCCATCTCCAAATTAAGGGGGAGAAAACCCAAAGTACTGACTATTGTGAGAAATAGGTTTCTTTTTCTGTTAAAGGGAGTTTCCCCACCAACATTCCATAAACCTCCACAAGATAAAACTTGTTTTAGACACTGTCTGCCACCGAATCCCATACCCTTTAAGTCCCAGACCTTGATGGCTTGAAGAGTCGACCCCTTCCTTCTTCCTTCCTATCATTTACTTTGCACCAATTCTTTTAAAACTAGCCAATCCTTAAAGAATGTGAAGTCTGAATGAGGATATCAAGAGTGAGGATCCAAAAGGTAGGCATCATCCGCTGAAACGCGTGCTTGCGCTGGCAGTACCACACTTACACTTCTTTGCCCTCAATTAAACTAATATAGCAAATTGGCTAAAGGATATAAAGAAATGCCTGGTACAAGTACCAGACTAATTGGGACAACATTAGTAAATAAAATGAGACAAACTTTAAGATGACATAGAGAGCCCTCTATTGAAGCCAATGGTTTATATTAATGTAAAACTAATCCAAATGATGCAAATTTTAGAAGTTAAAGATGAAAATAACAATCAAACTTTACAAGATGTTAATAAATGAAAACAGGTAAATTAGAGGAAGTTCCAAAGTAAAAGCATTCACTTTTATCGACAAGCGATTAAATTCATAAAAAAAATGCAGGCTGCATAGAGTTTTCCAAAAGCAATTCATAACACAGGGTTCCTTCCAATACCCAGTGGCTTCTGTTCCTGCTTCACTCCCTGAAGCAGATACCACAGAGGGAGGCCTGGCACAGGCGACTAACTGTGGCATGACTACCCTCAGGGTAGATGGAGAGCCCAGGCTGGCTTTCCACGAGTGGCCAGCTCGCCATGGTCCAGCTGGCATGGAACGAAGTGTCCAGTTCTTCCCTCCAAAGCAGGGAGGGTCTATCCAGCTGGTTCTCAAAGGACGGCACTAGCTGGGGTGCTCACAATTCCTTTTCAACCATCTGGCATTTTTTAAAAACCCACAATTTACACGGCACAACATTCTGAGGTCTGAGACACTCAGATTATAAGAGTTCCCATCATGCATCCAGATAAGAAAGAAGTAGAGTAACTACCAAATTAATTCAAGAAACCATTTCTAAAACTAAAAAATGTTTTAGCTTAAAAAGGTCCATGGTTGTTAAGTAAACTTCCAAAGTAAAAAATTAAGACAAACAATGATAAAAACTAAAAAAAAACAAACAACACATAAAAACCAATTCTTTAAGCCTAATAGGACCTAGTCCTTTCTAGCGGGACATTTACAGTCTGTCCATATCTTTCATGTGGCTCTCAAAGTATGTTCAACTGCTATCATTCTGCCTGGGTTGCTAGCAGGTAAAGAGAATATCTTACCGCTACTTGGGAGGAGGTATGATGGCACTTATCTATAATTCTAGCACTTGAGAATTCCGAGTTCAATGTCAACTTCCCTTAGTTCAATGCTTGCCAGGGTTACGTTAAATACTGCCTCAAATAACTAAAATAAGTAAGTAAATTTGTTTGATGACACACTGAACATCTCAAAGTTTTAGCAGGTGATTATAATCTTTTCACACAGGTGACAGCTGGAGGCCAGCCTGGTTGACACAGGGAGATCAGGCCAGCCAGGGCTACACAACAGGGAAACTGTTTCAAAAAGGAATACAAGAGTAATAAATAACAATGGAGTAACATGAGAAAGGAATCTTGGAGCAAGTCAAACAAACATTACCCTGCTCAACATTAAACTTTTTTTTTTTAAGATTTATTTTTATGGGCACTGGTGTTTTTCCTGCAAGTGTTATCTGTGAGGTGCCAGATCTCCTGGAACTGCCATGTGGGTGCTGGGTATCTCACGCCAGCCCTCAAAATTAAACTATCTTATCAAATGATCAAAATGATTTGTCAATTGGCCAAACTGCTATAAGCTGCTCATTTGTCAATTGTAGATCATTTTATCAACCTATCACATGATGCAATCCAGGGAACAGACAGGCAAGAAATTGGAGGGTTGCAGGGAAAAGGGGAGAAAGGAAAAAAAAATCATATTTATGAACAACATATCTTAGAAGGATATAAGTATTTTAAACAAAAATATTAAAGAGATGGTTCAGAAGGTAAAGGTGTTTGCCTCCGAGCCTGATGACCTAAGTTCAATCCCTTTGGGCCCACATGATAATAGAGAATAGATTTCTGTTGACCTCCACACATGCCCCATGGCATAGGCATACCTCCCACACAAAAAGAAGTGTAATTTTTAAGTATTAAACTATTATGTTAAAATGAAATAAAAATTGAAGAAGAGTATAATAAGTTTCCAATGAGCTCACTTCCATTCCAAGTACCAAAATGAGTATTTTTCATTGTCCTATTTAGGCCATGGGACAATAAACGGAGTGTGTGTGTACTGCTCTTTCCATCACACAGATGAAGAAACTCTCTAAGCTGGATGTGGTGGAACACACTGTCATCCTGACACTTAGGGGATGAGGCAGGGGAATCTCAAGTTTGAATTTACATAGTGAGACCCCCTCATCTCAAAAAACTAAACTAAAATTTTGACATGTCACAAGTCAAAAAGTAGAAAGAGAGAATTCAGTTCTAACCATTCTGACATCAGAATCCACGTCCAAGAAAGCTAGTATTAACATATGAGAAATGCAGTGTATCATAGGGGAAAATATCAATATAATTATCATAACATTTTAACTTTTTTTTTTTAATAAGACCAGGTTTCTCTATGTAACAGTCCTAGCTGTTCTGGAACTCACTCTGTATACCAAGCTGAGTTCTGGGTTTAAAGGCATACACTCTCACATCAGGCTTAACTTTTTAACTCTTAAGTGTAGAAAAAAAAGAATAAAACAACAGTGAAATGATTTTCTTCTTAAAAAAATTAGAAGGCAAGAGCTACCTGGCTAGGCTAAAAATGTAGGCTGTGCCTTCTGCTCATATATCCTGTAGGCTCTTGAATTTCAGAGCAGATAAGGTTCTTGTCCCTGGCATTCTAGGGATGGCAGGTACTACTTGAGGAGACAGGCGGAAAGTGCGTGCTTTTCACTTGAGAGGGTTAACTCTCAGGGACACAGGAAGGACTGACAAACAGGCAAACAAAGTTTATTAAGTTTGGCATTCTGTATGCAAAGATGAAAGAGAGAGCATGCCTACGTGTTGACATAAAGAGACCTTTGTAAAGTTAATGATGCAGGAGAGAGGGCACAAATTCAGAAACGGAGTGGTGAAGGACTCAAGACAGAAAGGAGGAGGAAGGTGCTCTTCGATGTGAGGAACACACAAGCAGGAGACCTAAGGACAGGCCTCCAGAGCTGCTGAGAGGAATGGAAGGGGCTTCTGTCGGAGATCTTCTAACCTTTACAGCCTGAGAGAGAGGGGGGAGGGAGGGAGGGAGGAGGGAAGGAGGAAGGGAGGGAGGGAGGGAGGGAGGGATCTAAAACTTAAAATTTCTGCCAGGCAGTGGTGGCACATGCCTTTAGTCCCAACATTTGGGAAGCAGAGGCTAGCCTGATCTACAGAACTACTTGCAGGACAGTCAAAGTTATACAGAGAAGTCCTGTCAAAAAAAAACAAGAACAAACAAAAGAAAATTAAAGTTCAGACAGATGTAGTGGCACACAACTTTAATTCCAGAACTCAGGAGGCAAAGGCAGGTGAATCTCTAAATTGGAGGCCAGCCTAGTCTATAGAGAGAAGTCCAGGAGCCAAGGCTAGACAGAGAAACCCTGTCTCGGAAAAAAAAAAATTTATTCTACATTGTGAAACCCAAACCTATCAAATTATAAAAGTTAGCCTTTACAAATTTAAGGTTTTACAAAACAAAAAACAAAAAAACTTAGTCATCCAAGGCAGGGCCGTTTTTTCATTTGCATCCCCCTTCACTGAGAAATGTTGTATGCGACCTCAGGAGTATAGACATAAAACTGGTTTAAAATCAAATCAAACATTTACTGATAATAAATTTAGAAGAATTTTATTTTAAAAGAACTTTGGTATATATACACGATTTTTACCACTAACTAAAGACAAAGTCAAATCTGCATATTGAGACAGATATGCTTTGACACTGCAGAGAGCGTCACCCTTTTCAGGTGACTGACCTTTGGACTTTATAATATCAGGGCTGACATGCTGCTTTACACAGTACAAAACGGAAGAAGTATGTTTAGGATCTATGATGGTTCATGTTGACTTTCAACTTAATGGGATGTAGAATCATCATGAAAACACACTTTCTGGATATGTCTATAAAGGTGTTCCCTGCCCATAAAGGTTGGACTGAAGAGGAAGGACTGGGCTGAAAAATAGCCCAGCAGTTAAAAGCACTGGGGTTCAATTCCCAGCACCCACAGGGAAGCTGACAACTGTCTGCTACACCAGTTCCAGAAGATCTGAGGCTCTGGTAAGCACTGTGACGCACAAACTTGCAAGGAAAACAACCAAAACACCTAAGACAGGAAAACATTAATTTTGAAAAATAATTTAAAAGACTGAACGTGAATGGCAATATCCCCACAAGCGGGAAGAAAACTGAGCGTCAGCACAGGTCCCTCTCTCTCCTTCTCAGCTAAACACAATGCAGCCAGCAGCCTTACATTCTGCCTCAGACTTCCCTACCATGATACCCTCAAGTGGTCAGCCAAACAGACTTTCTCTGAAGTTGTTTTTGTCAGGTATTCTGTCAGAGCAATGAGAAAAATAACTAACATAGTCTGAAGTTGTTGGAAACCTAATCCCAAGCCAAAATTCAAGTAATATATTTCTTTTTGGATGAAATTCAAGTTAGCAACTCAAACAGCTTTTGTTTTGAGAGAGAGTATGTATATAACCCTGACTGGCCTGAAATTCACTATGTATTCCAGGATGGCCTTGAACTCACAGAAATCTGCCTGTCACTGCTTTCTGAATATTTGATTTTTTTTTTTTAAATTGCCACTTCAAGCCAGGTATGGTTGTGGATGCCTTTAATCCTACCACTTGGTTGGCAAAGGCAAGTGTGAGGTCTATAAAGTAAGATGGATTTAAAAAAAAAGATAAATATTTAAACACAATACAATCCATAGTTTTCTCTTTCTTTAAAGTTTTGTTGTTTTGGTTTCACTTAGTTTTTGGAGACAGGGTTTCTCTGTGTAACCTTGTCTGTCCTGGAACTCAATCTGTAGACCAGGCTGGCCTTTGCTGGGATTAAAGGCGTGGATCAGCAGCCTGTGTGGGTATGTAAACTTACTTGCCAGAGCAGATGTACTCATCGTCACTGAGCAAACTCTTCAGCCCCAGATATAGTAATGCTATACTTACATGCTGAGAGGAATGACAGTGGGAAAATATTAAGCCTTTTTTTCCTTTGTTAAACCATTATGGCTTTTGTTTGCTTGAGACAGGTCTGTATTATGTAGTTCTAGCTGCCCTGGAACTCAAAGATGTCCACCTTGCTTCTGCCTCCTGAGTGCAGAGATTAAAGGTGTCCACCATACACCCAGCTTTTAATGTTTCTATAAGATCATAAAAGTTTCTATGTTCAGAAAAAAAACCAAAACCAAAACCAAAACCACTGTGATTGTAACAGAAAATAGCCTAGAATTGAGCTGAGGCTCTTTGGGCAGCCTTCCCTGGCAGAGTGTAGTGTGGCAGCATGTGAGGTACCAGGCCTCCCGAAGCAAGGCTGCAGGGAAGTCCCATGCTTTCACACCAGTAGTGATGCCAACACATCGAAGATCTACTATGTGTTTGATCGTGAATTGTTATTATTTCAGCAGGGTCTCTTGTATCCCAGACTGGCGTCAAACTCACTAATAGCCAACCTCCCAAAGGGAGATGGATTACAGGTATGGACCACCAAATCTAGTTAATTCTGTCCAAGGGATCAAACTCAGGGTGCTGTGCATGCTACTAAGCAAGTACTTAGTGTCTGGTCTCTTGAATTAATTTCTGATCATTGAACATTAAGAAACTTTTGATTGCTAATGTTTGTGACTCCACAGTTATGCAATCCCATACTGGGTCGTGACCCACAGTTCAAGAAAGATACATAAAGCAAGAATTCCATTAAGAATAATGGATTGTCGGCCGGGCGGTGGTGGCGCACGCCTTTAATCCCAGCACTTGGGAGGCAGAGGCAGGAGGATTTCTGAGTTCGAGGCCAGCCTGGTCTACAAAGTGAGTTCCAGGACAGCCAGGGCTACACAGAGAAACCCTGTCTCGAAAAACCAAAAAAAGAAAAGGAAAAAAAAAAAAAAAAAGAATAATGGATTGTCATCCAACCAGTGGAAACTTTCCTTCAAATTAAAAGCAAATGTTTTAGGCAGAGCATCTATACATAAACAGATGCTGTGCCATTTTGTTCTGAAATTTTACTAGGAATGAAAATACATGTGACTCAAAAATAAGTAATCTTGAAGAGAATCTTAAAGAAAACTGAACCCACTCAATTATTCATATATAGCCTCGATTGTTTTTACCATCACTATTTTGAATCAAAAGATCATAACAAAAATATTTCAGAAATGTGTCTTTTCACTCTACAAAATTAGAAGGGTAAAAAAAGAAGCGAAAATATCATTATCCAACTAGAGTAATAACTATCTTCTAAAATTCAAATAATCTTGCTTAAAAGAAGATAACAAGGAAAAGTTTGTTGTTTATTGAGACAAGGTCTCATTCTGTGTTATGGCCTGGAAATTCCTATGTAAATCAGACTGGCCTTGAAACCACAGAGATCCTACTGCCTCTTCCTCCCAAGTAATGTGAAGGCATTTGCGGCCACACCTGCCTATCTTAATTACCTCTTTTTAACTGGCTAAGTGAACAACACACAGGCCATCCTATCAAGTTAAAGCCTATGGAACCCAGCAGTGCTTCCTACCCTCTTTGGAGGCAGAGAAGAGGGGAACGGGGAGCGGGGCGAGGAGGAATGAAAACAGACAATGGAGGAAAAAAAGGGGTGTTTTCTGATAAGTCATGTAAGATGATCTGTTCAGCTAGGCTGCACAACCAAACACACGAAGATTCAGATCAAAGCTAGGGTGCATACCAGAGTAATATTTAGGTTATATAGGTTATATCCTTTGCCAAAGCATTAAGGGGTGCGGGGCGGGGGCGGGGAGGGCGACGACCGGACAGACAAGAAGGTGGAAAGAACCTGCTAGACCACCTCTTATTAGAGCAGAAAGGCAAGAAACATAATCTGCCTGTATGGATGAGTGGGGAAAGCAGTGCCCTAGATATGTTGGGAGTATTCCTATAGATAGGTACAGAAGCACAAAGACCTGTTATCAATGAACTAAGCCCAGAAAACAATGTTCAGGATGTTGGCGTACCCCCGATACGTAAATATATCACCATGAATCCTAAAAGCAAAGTGTTCTAAATATACAGAGACATAAGAATGCAGACTCACACTTTCAATGAACAGACCCACTGGATTTACAATGAGAAACAACGAAACACCGAAAAACCTGTTATCTGAAATAACACGAGAGATGAAGGGATAAAGATGAAGTTATCTTTACACTTCTTTTCCTTCTGCCCTTTAAGACGATCTCAGACCGTCTCATTTCACAGGACACACACCCCTTGGGTCTTCGGAAACAAAGCAGGGTCATTAATTCTCTGGCCTGTGGGAGCACGCACGCCCCCCACCCACAAATGATGAGGCCGCCATATGACTTTCATTAATAAATAAGCCAACCAGAGAGGTCTCAGTGTGCCTTGCACAGTGTGACAACCAGGCACGAGTCAACCACAAAAGAAGGAGTGGTTCGGGACCAGAAAACCAATGCCACACCGCACCCCCGAGAAGCGCGTCGGTCCCCGCCACCGACGCAAAGGCAGCGGCTCCTCCATCCTCCGCCCATCCCGCCTCCCCCGCCCGGGCCCAGCCCGAGGGGACCTCCGGGTGACAGCCCACGCCACCCTTTGTGCCGGTGTGTGGGGACCGCCCCGCGACCCCCCGGTCTCGGAGGGGGTGCGAGGCCGGCGCGCTGCCCTCAGCATCCCAGAGACGGACCTGCAGAGCCTGCGCTTCAGCCTCAGCCGCGCGGCCCTCAGGCCCGGCCCTCCCCTCACTCACCCGGGCGGCGGGCAGCGGGCGTGCGGGCGTCGGCGCCCGGAGTCAGCTTTCGTGCGGCTAACTGATAGCGAGCCGCGTCCGTGAGTCCGAGCCGCTGAGCTGGCGGTAGCGACTGCCTAGATGCGCCCCGGCGAGGGGCGGGCCCGGCGGGGGAGGGGCGGCGCCGCGCCTCTCATTCATGCCGCGGGGGCGGGGTGTGGGACCCGGATGCCCGGGCAAGTCCCGCCTCCTCGCTGAGGGCACGCGGCTTCATTGTCGGCAGTGCGCAGGCGCGGCGTTCCTTAGGCTAAGCTACTGGCTGCTCTCTAGGGTTGATTCTTGATGTCGAGCTATAAGGTTTATATCTTCTCAGCTGTGTTGTGTTTTCCGTGTATGTGGACATTCTTTTTTTTTTTTTTTTTTTTTGGTTTTTTGAGACAGGGTTTCTCTGTATAGCCCTGGCTGTCCTGGAACTCGCTCTGTAGACCAGGCTGGCCTCGAACTCAGAAATCCGCCTGCCTCTGCCTCCCAAGTGCTAGGATTAAAGGCGTGCGCCACCACCGCCCGGTATGTGGACATTCTTAAGAGTTAAAAACCAAAAAAAAAAAAAAAGAGTTAAAAGAGTAAAGCTTCGCTTCTCGTTGCTTCCGGCCCAAGAGTCCTCAAAGGTGAGGTACCCCTAGTTAGATATTCCACCTGCTGCAGACCCAATGCCTGTACAGACAATGGAAGGAACTATATTCAAGAAATAGTGTGTCCTTTATTTAATTACATCTACTCATTACTCTCGACCCCCAGCTCCTATTCTACACTACAGACAAACTGACTCAGGATTTGGGAGTACTGAGCCCTTCTTGTAAGAGCAAGGCCCAAGTTCTAGCACATCAGTGAAAGCAAACAGGAGTTCTCATAGCTACCACTGCTAAAACTTAGTAGCAAAGGGTGTGGGTACTGTACCTCAGGTCTCCCTTAACTTCCCATTTCCCTGGGAGTATCCCTTCCTCCTCACTCCTAGATCCTCATAAACCATAATGAGTTTGTGGCTTAATTCATCATGGAAAATGCCTACCAGTCCATTCCTCCTGCTTTAGTAAACCATAAATTTCCTAGGAATGGGGAAGTGAGAAGGACTCAGTGAATGTTTTATGACAGACCCTCTACCCAACTTCCTCTCTCCCCAAATCAGGCCACACCTGTGAGCTAGTTCCCTTCCATTCTCCTCTCCCCTCCTTTCCCCTCCTCTCCCTCTCCTTCTCTTCCAGTCCCCTTCTCTCCCGCTCCTTCTCCCTCTGCTCTCAGGATCCCTGCTGTGTTGTTGCCAGCTTAAAGTCCTCCTAATTCTGTCACCTTGGCACATAGGCTAAGGCAGATCAGTACCCGAAGTTAGGGTACAATGCTTTCATATTCTTGGTCTCTTATTCAAGAAATTGAAATAAAAACCCACACAGATGTGTAAAAGTAGCAAGAAAATTTAGTTGAAGCAAAGCAGAGCGGGGGGGGGGGGCAGGAAAACCCCAGCAAAGTAAAAAAAAAAAAAAATAGAAAGAAATATTCAGGACACACTGAAACAGAGCAGCAGGCCACATGAGTGAAAAAGATACTCAAGGGCTTGGATTATTGCGTGAGGCTTTCTTCTACTGCATTCAAGAGGAGAAGTGTTGCACAAACTAGAGTTGTCTGGGGAGAGGGTTCCCCAATTGAAGAATTACCTCCATCAGGCTGGACTGAGGGCACATCTGTGGGGCACATTCTTGATTATGATTGCTGTGGGAGGACCCACCCCTTGTGGGCATATCACCTGTCACTGACTGTAAACCTGTGCACACCAGGAATCTCTCTTGGAAAAGATGTCAGTGGTTGTACTGGCTAGAATTTTATGTCATTTCCACACAGCTAGTGCTTATCTGGGAAGAGAAACCTCAGTGGAGCAGATGCTTCAATTAGATTGCTTGTAGGTGAGTCTGCAAGACATTTTCTTGATGACTGATTGACCTGAGAGGGCATAAACCACTGTGGTGGTATCACGCCTGGCCAGGTGATCCTGAGTGCTGTAAGAAAGCAGGCTGAGCAAGCCGTAGGGAGCAAGCCGGTAAGCAGCACCCCTCCACGGCTTCTGTATCAGTTCGTTCCTTCTTCTGATGCTTGCTTTGAGTTCTTTTCTGACTGCTCTCAACGATGGACTATTTATTACCTGTAAGTGTCAGCCAAATAAACCCTTTCCTGCCTAAGTTGTTCTGGTCATGGTGTTTTATCACAGCAGTAGAAGGCAAACTAAAACAATGGTCTTGCTTCAAGGTCTCAGTCGAGACCTGCCCACTGGTGCGATATAGCAATATGACAGTTGTGGTTTAGCTGAATACTTTCTGATCGGACTTGAGGCCTGCCTCACAGGAAGAAATTCATACTTGATACTGTAAACCTGGTCAAAAGCCAGTGGTTTGGGAGGTCACAGGCCCTGGGGCATCTAAGTACTGTTGTTCTGCTAAATGTCCATGTCGTCAAGCAGCATCCTAAATATTTATGTGTGTAACCACAGATTAGTGCTGATCCCAAGATCAGACAGAGAACTTTCTGTTTGCAGTGGGTGGAAGTTAATGCAGAGATCTGTATGTGGTCAAAGAGCTAAGAATAAGTGACTATTGGACGCTTAGTCCCAAACAGGACATCTATTATTACCCCAAGGCTCAGGGAATATCATGTAAGAGGGGCAAAAAGAATGCAGAGGCCAGTGGTGGGAAGGAATACCATGAAATGCTTTCTTCTGAATATGACACGGTCATGGCACTTGTGACCATGTGCTTACAACAATTGTGCTTACCTGCACGAGATTTGACCAGTGAACATTCCGACATGGGTGGAGGGGGAGTTCACAAGTCCCCCCCTGCCCCCAACTGAGAAGATCTTGGCAGTTGATGGCTGCTGGGGAAGGGGAACTCAATTTTCCTTAGAGATATGTGGGCTACTATGTTGCCTATGATCCAGTGGATGATGGGACCACACCTACATCCTTGTGGGTAGTACTTAATTATGCTCAGTAAGGGGAGAGAGAAGGAGGAGAAAGGGAAGGGGGGAGGGCGAGAAGGAGAGGATGCATGTAGATGGGAAGGAGATGGATTGGGAGTTTAAGGGAAGTGGGAGAAATTAAGGGGTAGATATGATCAATATACATTATATACATGTATGGAATCATCAAAGAATAAGTAAAATATACTGTAAAAAATAATTGTCCCTTGTTTGGGGTGATCTGAAGACTCTCTTTCCCGGTTGCCTGACATGTTGGATGTGGCAGCTCTGTTTTCTATTTTTCTCAGTTGAGCTGTCTCTACTGATGAGACTCCTCTCCAAGCATTACAAGGGCAGATTCTCCCTCTCTCTTCTAGGTCTAATCATGCTGTCTCTGAAATGATGGCCTGTCCCTGTTGATGCTCTCTTGCTTTAAGCCTGAGAATGGCCCTCCATGGTCTTGGGGCCCTCTCTCCTAATAAAGGTTATTTTGAACCAACCTACTGAGACCACTTCCTCCCTTGCCCCTTAAACCAGGATGCTGGGGGTGATCCCCTCCCTCCTGGCTCTTAATCCCACTAATTAGCAAGGAAGGCCTTTTGGACCCAGGTTGGCTGATGGCACCTTTCACTTTAGTATAAACCAGACCTCCTCACCTTTCCCCTGGGCTGCTGCAGACTTTGCAATCCATTCTCATGCAAATTATACCCCCCACACCCCCTCTCCCAAGCTCTGTCTCTAAATATGTTCTCTCTATGTGCCACTCTGCTGTCTGGCTTTTTCATTTGCTCTTCCCAGTCTGACACTTGAACCTTATTTTGCAGCTGTCTCAAGAGCAGCACTGCACTGTTTGACTCTGAAATTGTTGCTCCTGGTCCCTCTACTAGAAAAGCAACACTTATCTAACAACACAGGAAAAAAACAAAACAAAACAAAAAACTTTGTTTCCTTTTAAAACTCCACAGAGAATTTTTAGAGCACTGGAAATGCCCTGAATTGACACTGTCGTGATGGCAAATTCAAGTCACGCGTTTGTGCAGACCTGTAGAATAGATGGCAACAAGAATGAAGTTCTAGATGGTAATGATATACCAGGACCGGTCATCAGCTATAATGAATATCCCACGGCACGGAGGAAGCTTTTTAAGGTACAACATCCCAAACTGTGGGTAGCAAGTGATCCACATGGAATGTAGGGTTCATGGAAAAATCGGCAACAGTCAAAGGTTTCTGAATATGCAGTAGCCGAAAATCCACTCAAAAGCTGGCACATAATGAATCTGGGCTATTTCTGGCATCCCTAACCCGTGTTGCCTCATGAAGCTTCACTGCTGTCTTAATTCTGAACACACGACATCCAACAGTTCCTGAAATGGCCTTGAACATAGACTATAGCTATTAACTGTGTCATGTATCATTAGGTCCTATGTATTTATGCAACAGGACAGCATCAGCACTGATGATCATAAGATGGAAATAGCTATCAGGCTTCAAGATGGCTCAATGGGTGCTTGATACACAAACCTGATGACCTGAGTTTTTTTTTTTTTTTTTGGTTTTTAGAGACAGGGTTTCTCTGTGTAGTCCTGGCTGTCCTGGAACTCACTTTGTAGACCAGGCTGGCCTCGAACTCAGAAATCCTCCTGCCTCTGCCTCCCAAGTGCTGGGATTAAAGGCGTGCGCCACCCGGCTGATGACCTGAGTTTGACCCTGGGACCCCACAGAAGAAGAAAACAGACTCCCTAATGAATGTGGTCTTCTTATCGCCACATACTTGCGGTGACTCGTGCACACTCTCTTTTTCACACATACACCATAATATGTATGCACACAAGAATGATACATTTTTAAAAAATGAAGAATCAGGAAAAATATTGAAGAAGTTCTGTGTCTTGTAAAGTCAAGTATTAGGCCAAACGTTATTGCTAGCTATTAATAATAGCTAAATGGTATTGGGGGAGGGGTATTCATACACCATGGTGTGTGAATGTGTGTCAGGGGCACCTTTGGGAATCAGTCTTCTTCTTCATCAGGTTCTAGGTATCAAGTTCAAATGATCAAGTTTGTATGGCAAGCACCTTTACCCATGAGCCATCTCCTAGGCCCCGCTTAAGTTCAATTCCTTATAGAAAACACATCATTGTAGTATGCAAACTTACTTTTGTCCTTAATAAATGGTAAAATTCCATGTGTACCAAAGAATTGTTTTAAAATAATTGTTGCGATTTATTTTCAATAGTGTTGAAGTGGTGTACTTTATATCTGCACAGATTATGTACCTACTTCTTGGGACTGTATAAAAAAATCTTAGGCAAGAAGGGATTGTGAGTGAGAAAAGTTTAAGAAATCTTGGTATAAGGAAAATCTTTGTACTTTCCTTTCTCATTTTTGCTGTGAACCCAAAATTAATCTTTTGGAAAAATAGTTTATTTTATTATAAAGTATGTCTGTGTGTTGAGGTTTGGTCCTTTGCTATGTGTCATAATGTGAAATATTGGTCCCCAAGGCCTGGTTGCCCACAGGATGAGAAAATCTACGTATAGACCAAGTGACTCTATGTTACCTCACCCCCAAGTTATCCCTGATTGGTGAATAAAAATGCCTACAGCCTATAGCTGGGAAGAATTGTGTTTCCAGGCTTAGGGTTCTCTGAGGAGAACCAGGAGGAGAGAGAGAGAAGGTGGGAGAGGAGGAAGCAGCCATGGGTTAGGTGAGTCATGAAAGCACGGCCGTGAGGGCTGGCCAGTTGAAGTTAAGAGCAGCCCAGACAGAACATGGCAAGTTATAATTTGGGGTTATTGATGGAAAAATAGATTCTAACAGCTCAGCTCTAGTGGTGATTAAGACTTATTATAAATATGAAGGTTATGCCTCTTTTATCCAGGAACTGAATGGTCAAAGACAGAGCAGAAACCCTGGATTGAGATTAACTATTTTCTTTCTTTCTTTCTTTTCTTTCTTTCTTTCTTTCTTTCTTTCTTTCTTTCTTTCTTTCTTTCTTTCTTTCTTTCTTTTTTCTTTCTTTCTTTTTTCTTTCTTTCTTTTTTCTTTCTTTCTTACTTTTTTTTGAATGAATGAATAAAAAGATTTTATTATATTATTTATTTATTTATTTGAAGGTACAAGTGTATTGGGAAGTGCCTGTGGAGGCCAGAAGAGGTCATCAGATCCTTTGGAGCTGGAGTTATAGGCAGTTTTTAGTCATCTAGCATGACTATTGGGAATTAAATTGCAGTTCTCTGAAAAAGCAACAAGCACTTTTTAACTGCTGAATCCTCTCTCCAGCTTGTGTGTATCTTTTCCTTAGTTTTTAATGTATTCTTTAGCAATTGTGTACATATACACAGTGTATTATGATCATACCCTCACTTAAGTCTTTCATGTACTCCTGTTGACCCCATTCTTCTTCCCAAGTAGTCTCCTTTCTATTTTCTTCTCTCCTTTTAGACCTACTGAGTTTAATTGGTCTTGTTTGCATGAGCACTGGTCAGCACTGGGTAACTATTTTCTATAACATCTGTGTGTGCATGCATGCAAGTACAGATGCCCTCAGAGGTCAGAAGAAGTCACTTGATCCCTGGAACTGTAGTTACAGGGATCTGAGTACTGCAAACTGAACTTGGATTCTCCGAGGAGCAGTATGTGCTGTGAACCATTGGGCCATCTCTCCAGCCCCCCTAAAACTACACTTTTATTTTAAACATTTTTAAAAGATTAATTTACAGATGTATGTGTACCTTGGTATACATATGTGTATTACTTACATGCAGGAGTACATGGGATAAAGAGGGTTCCAGATTACCAGAAACTTGAATTAGAGATCATTGTAAGCCACCATATGGGTGCTGGAAACTAAGTTTTCTGCTAGAGCAGTAAGTGCTCTTAACCACTGAGACATCTCTTTTGCTCCTCAAATTAAGTATTTTAAAATAACACATTTTATTGTTGCTATTTTAGTCTGGGTCTTTCTGTGCAGCTATAGCTGGCCTAGAACTTGCTTTGTAGACCAGCATGGCCTAGAATTCACAGAGATCTTCCTACCTCTGGTTTCCCAGTGCTGAGATTACAGGTGTGTGCCACCATTCTGGGCATAACATGTTACTTTTAAATGATGTCTCTTTGCTTACACCACCACCCTTTTTTTTTTCAAGACTCTCCACTTGTGCTGATTTCTGTCTTGGCATTGGGCACCCTTTAAAGTCTCTACTCAGTTGCACATTGTTTTTCCCACTGGACTGTGAACATTTCAGTTGCAGAAGCAGGAGTGTCTTCTCAGGACACTTAGTCCTCAGACTGGTTTACAATAGACATATGGTAGTTGTCTGAAGAGGTGATGTTTGCTGGTAGCTCAGAAAGGTTCCATAGAGAGGAAGACTGAGTTATTTTTCTCTTAGACCCCACAGGCTTGTTCAAACACAAGAGTCTATGGGGGCTATACCTAGCTACAGCATAATAAAAATACATTTAGTCCAACTTCAGAACTCCCCATAGTCTATAACAAAAGTCCGAAAGTTCTAAGTCTTCTCTGAGATTAACGCAATCTCTTAACTATGAAATCAAAATCCAAAAGCCAACCACATACCTCCATCACAGGATATACATTACCATTCCAAAATGTCATAGTGAGGAAACACTGGACCAAACCAAGACAGGAAACCAACTGGGCAAATTCCAAACACTGCACCTCCATTTCTGATGTCAAAGCACTCTTCATATGTGCAACTTCCTTCATCTTTGTTGACTGCAAAAACTTCTTTCTCTTGGGCTGGTTCTACTTTCTGTTAAGCAGCTTTTCACAGTAGGTATCCCATGGCTCTGGCATCTCTAATATATTGGGGTAGCCACCGAAACTTCAACTGTACAGCTTCTTGTTCCAATATCTAGGATCCACACATGATTTTTTGGGTTCCTCCAAAGGGCTTGAGTCACTTCTCCAGCTCTGCCCTCTGTAGCACTCGAGGCTCTGTTTGACTGCACTCCACTGCTGCTGCTGTTCTTGGTGATCATCTCATGGTACTGGCATCTCCAATCTGCTAAGGTTTTTTGCTGCAACTAGGCTTCACCAATAGCCTCTCATAGGCTCTCTTCAAGGTACCAAGCCTCAACTTCTTTGCATTGTCCCTTCAATCCCGGGTCATCAACTGCAACTGAGGCTGCACCTTCACCAATGGCCTTTCCTGGCCTCTCACAGTGCCAAACCTCAGTTTCTCTCTATGACCCTTTCATACCTTCAAAACCAGTACCCACCTGGGTGACTCATACATTACCAAGTCTGACTTTTATCTCAGCAAATACATCCCAGAAGATTTCACCTCAGTGATGCTGGTCTCATCTTAATCACTGATAGTATCCTAGCTCCAGTTAACCAGCATCAATTGTTCTAGTAACCCCTTCTGTTCTTGACTAGAAAGCTAGAGCCACATGGCTGAAGCTGCTGAGTTCTGCTGCTTGCTGGGGCTGGACCATGGCTCCCTTGTTCTATTACATTATCACCAGCTTTCTGTTTTCCAACTCCTTCACCACCTAAGCTTGGCTGTCCTAGAACTTGCTTTGTAGACAGACCTGGAACTCAGAAATCTTCATGACCCTGTCTCCTGAACCATATGTTTTGCATTTTTCCTTTCTAAGCTTGCTACACTTGATCAAAACACTCTTTGTGAGAGTAAACCAGAGGACAAAGTCTGTGCTGGAATTTTTTGAGACTTCCTTTGTTAATGCAATTAATGTGAATCTTTTCACCTTCACCTCAGGCAAACTCTTCAGAAAAAGGCTAAAGAGCAGCCATGTTCTTCACCAAAACATCATAAGAATGATCTCCAGGCAACATACTAAAATTCCTCTCCTCTAGAACCTCTAGAGCAAGGGCTACACAGTTCAAATCACCCTCAACACCTTTGTCTTTCATATTCCTACTAGAATGGTCCATTAAGCCCCAGTTAAAGCATTCCACTGCTTCCCAAATCTAAACCCAAAGTCTCCAAATCCACATTCTTCCAAATAAAAACATGGTCAGGCCGATCACTGCAATGCCCTAGTCCCAGGTACCAACTTCAGCCTTAGTTAGGATTCCTGTTGCTGTGAAGAGACATACAACCAAAGCAACTTTTATAAAGAACATCATTTAACAGTTTCAGAGGTTCAGCCCAGTATCATCATGGTGGGAAACATGGCAGCTTTCAGGCAGACATAGTGCTAGAGAAGGAGATCAGAGTTCTACATCTTGATTCCAAGGCAGGCAGAAGGAGACTGTCCTCCAGGCAGCTAGGAGGAGGGTCTCAAAGCCCACCCCCACAATGACATTCTTATTCCAACAAGGCCACACCTACTCCAACAAGGCCACACATCCTAATAGTGCCACCCCCTGGGCCAAGCATATTCCAACCACCGCATGAGGTTAGAGAGCAGGGCAATTTCACAGTTTCCACAACATATGTTAGGATTGTACTTTTTTGTCTGAATAACAGAACTATCTTTTATCTTGGAGGAGAATTAGTGATTTTGGTCTTCTGGAATGTCTGATTAGAGAGTCACTTGCCCATTTGTGATTCTATTTGCTTATTGATATGTAGGATCTATTTATTTCACCCACCATTCCCAAGTATCCCCACTTGTCTAGGCTATCTGGATTTCTTGGTCCACATGATGAACAGAGGAGAGGTAGGGAAGACTTCACTGTGTAGGTCTCCGGTGGTTTCTACTGCCTTGTTATGGTTCGAATATGTCTCCAGATGTTCCCAAGCTGGATGGATGCTGGAGGTAGTAGGTCACTGGTGTGTGTGTAGAGTGTAAAGTCTCACCATGTTTCCAGTTTGCTCTCTCTGCTTAGTGCTTGCAGTAAATGAGATGAACTCTCAGCTCCCTTCTCCCACCATTACACCTCCCTGTCACAGTGGACTCTCAGCCCTCTGGAGCTATACACTTGAATACACAGTTCCTTCTATCAATTGCCTAGTCATGGTGTTTTACTAGAGCACCAGAAAAGTAACTAGTATAGTCACTAGAAAAATGTTTTCCTTACAGTCACTTGACTGCTTAATTATTCAGAGTTCTTAATGATCCCTTCAAGGGTCAACTATGCATGCTTTAACTTCTTAGGTGGGGCCAGCTGAATAAGCCCATCATTTCAGTGATAGCCAGGTAGTATCTTTCTGGATTCCCCAAGTCCTTGCATTCTAAGAATTCGTTAAAAAAAAAAAATCCCTCCTCAGGGTGCTCCTCCCCTTGAAGGCCATGTGGACTTCTTGCTGGCTATGACTCTTGTATCTAGAGAGTAATTGCTTCTCTCAGTGTAAGGTATGTGTACATGACAGAGGCATTCACAATGGGGAGGAATCCTAGGCACACATATGCATGATGTTTTTGGGCAAGGCTGTGCACCACACCACAGCACCACCACCACCACCACCACCACTACCACCAATTTCTTCTTCCCTGATTTTTCCACCCTACTTTCATGGCCTTTTCTTCCTACTTGGTTCTTGGGTTGAGTTCAAATGGAAGACCTTCAGACCAATAGAGGAGGAAAGAGACAGGGAGTCTGTTTTCCCAACCATCAACAAGCCACCTTGCTTTCTTGGTATACTCACAGGCCCAATCATCTAAAATGAACTCAGAATTCCTGAAGCATAATATGGTCAGGGTCATATTTGGGAGCTTCCTAGTCCAGACCAGCTACAGATGCAGAAAACCAATGAGACAATCTTCCAGGAGTGACACAAACTGCTTAGATTCACCTTTGAAACAAAAATACTTGTCTTCTTGTAGATTCTCCAAAGAACTGACCCTGAAATGGGGACATAGATACAGAGGATTTATTTGGGAAATGATCTCAGGATACAGGCATGAAGAAACCGGGAGATAAGAAGGGAATGAAGACAATAAAGACAGCATACATTCATGGTCCAGTTACAGCTGGGCCCAACTGGGACTCAATCCTTCTGGGAACTTACTAAGCAACTTTGTGGAACAGCCCTCAGCATCCTTTTCCTGGATGATGAAGAGGCTAACTCTAGCCTCCATTGACTTCCATCTCTCCCTTGACATGGCCATCTTTGGAAGCCAAGCAAGCTGTCCACCTCAGCTCCCCTAGCTATTGACCATGCTGCTCCTACAACTGACATCACCCTTAGTATACCACCATGGCCATAATGTCTTCCTTCCTGATTTTTCTACCCAACTGTCATGGTCTTTTCTTCCTACTTGGTTCTTGGGTCAAGTTCAAATGGAAGGATATGTAGTGGGATACACGTATCACCCACAGCTTACTTAGCAAAAAGGAACTATGGTAGGCTTCTTTGTCCTCCAATTCAGTCTGTCTAACCTACCCACATAGCTCCCAGTCACCAGCAGCTCATTCCAAAGCAAGGGAAAGGGGAAACGGGAAGAGAGCAGAGAGCTATCTGACCATTCTCCAGCCTTTGCAGCGTTCCTCTAGGCAGCTGTCCATCATCCCTGGGTATTAGCTCTTCCATCGTATATGATCAAAATTGAAAGGTAGCCCTCTGTCTTCAGGAGCTGGTTTATACGATGCCCAAGAGAAGACTGTAAGGGAATAGGATCTCCAGGAAAACACAGGTCTCATCTCAGGTCTTAGGCTTTAGTATAGGTATTTCTTACTTGCCTGCTTGTCATCCCAAGAGCTCACAAAAAGGGAAATCCTGAGCATATATGTCTTTGAAATAGCACTGGAGTTTTGTCCCCTCCCCAGTATCCCAGGCTAAGGTGATAAAATTAGTCCAGGCATCTACTTTTTGTCCCCTCCTTGATCTCACATAAACTACTAGAATGGGGTTGGGATTGGAAGTGGAGGGGAACGTGAGTTCAAGAGGACAGAGAAAACAGATGGGACGGTTGCAAAGCATTTTAGAGGCTAGGACACAGGAATGGATGATAATTGACTTAGGGACTGCAAGAAAGTTGAGACCCAAGGAAAATTAAGAACAGCCTTATTTGTGTGGAAAAAGGGGTGAGATGGGGAGAGAAGATTTGAATTAAGTTTTAAATGCCTTTGCAGTTGAGCAAACTGAAATCAGGAGAACTGGGTGAGAGGTGATTGTGAAACAGTTGAAATATTACTTATCGTGGTAGTTTGAATGAGATGCCCCACCCCCTGCCTTAGTCTCTGGCATTTGAACATTTGGTCCCTGGTTGGTGGCACTATTTGGGAGGCTTAAAAGATGTGGCCTTGTTGAAGGAAGTATGTCACTAGAGGTGGATGTTGAGAGTTACGATAGTTACAGTCCAGTCTCTGCTTCGTGCTGACCGTGAAGGGAGTGAGCTTTCAGTATCTTGCTCCAGACTCAATGCCTGCTGCTTGTTAAGCACGCGTCCCTACTAGGATGGACTCTCGTCCCTCTGAAATCGTGAGCCAAAATGAAATCTCCTTTTAGTTGCCCTGATCATGGTGTTTTATCGCAGCAGCAGAACGGAAGCGAATACAGTTGACATGTCCTCCACCTAACACTGCAGACCCTTCCCCACACTCCTGTTGTTCTACCCTCCAGCCCAGAGCAGAGAGCTGGATGTTTAGCCCCTGGAAAGGAAGAAGTTTAGAGGATTACTGGACTAGGGCACCAAGCACAGTTTAGGATGAAGGTACTCTGTTGAGAACAGGGACATGAAATAGGGAATAGTTCCTCATTGCTTCCCAAGTCACTAACATGGACCCTCCACCTCTCCTCTCTAGGAGTTCTGATCAGCCAATTAAAAAGTAATGATATGATCAAAATGCACTGCATATATGTATAAAATTACCAAAGAATGAATAAAAGTTTTTTAAAGGACTAACAATATTATTAGAGATCTCAATAAGCAACCACTGTCTTCTCCATGATGTTCAGAACTGAGGAACTTAACTCTTGTTTTCAAGACTTAAAAAGCTTTTCAAGATTTTACCCACCCCTGCCCTGTCTTCCTTCCTTCCATTCCTCTCTCTTTCCTTTCTTCATTTTTACTTTTTTAGTGGAGCTGGAGTCAAACTCTACCCTTGATCTACATCCCTAGTCTTGGTCTCTCCATTTAATTTTTTTTATTTTTTTTAAAGATTTATTTATTATATGTAAGTACACTGTCGCTGTCTTCAGACACTCCATAAGAGGGAGTCAGATCTTGTTACAGATGGTTGTGAGCCACCATGTGGTTGCTGGGATCTGAACTCAGGACCTCTGGAAGAGCAGTCAGTGCTCTTAACCACTGAGCCATCTCTCCAGCCCTGTCCGTTTTTTTTAAAGCAGGATCTTTCTAGGAAGCCCAGACTGACTGGCCTCGTTTGTGGTTGTGTCTCAGCCTCCCAAGTGCTATGATTGTGGATGTGTAGAACATGCCCTGCCAGACTTATGCTCTTAATCAAGAGGAGGCTGCCAAAGACAGTTATCTTACTTTTCTGATTGATGTAATAAAATGCTTTCCAAGTGCCACCGTAACGGAAGGACTTATTTTGATTCAGTTAAATGAAATACAGTCCATTTCCAAACCCGGTCCTATGAGAGTGAATGAGCATTTCCAAGCCCAGTTATGTTGGGGGTTTTAAGTGAATGGTGGCCCCATTTGAATTCTGAGACCAATCATATGGGAGAAGGACAGTTATGGACATTTTGGTCCCATATCTTTCAGAGCCTGATCACATCAGGAGTGTATGGACATGTTTGCTACCATGATATTTCTGAGCCCTTCTGTCCATCACTCCATGCCATTTCCAAGTCTGGTCATATGAGAGGGTTATATGGGCACATTGGCTCCTATGTCATATCTGAGCCTAGTCATTCGGGAGGGTATATGGACATATTGACCCATAGCATTCCCAAGCTCTGTCATGTTGAAGGATATTAGTCCATATGTGATTTATGAGCCTAGACACGAGGAGCGTTACATGAAATGACTAGTCTTGGTTGTTAATTTGATTACAATTGGAGTTAACCAAAACCTGCGAGGGATTTTCTTAATTAAACCACTTGAAGCAGGTAGATCCATCTTTAGTCCAGATCTTTTGAAGAGGGGAGACCCATCTGTAATCTAGACCACACCTTCTGCTGGCAACCTCTAAAAAGGACATGGAAGATGGAAGATTCTTCTTTTGCCTATTTGCCCTCATTCTTGCTGGCAAGTTCATTCCTTCATTGGCATTACTTCTTTGAGATTCCAGTGTACGCTCAAGACCAGCTGAAACATCTAGCCTCATAGGCTGAACAACTAACTACTAGATTCTTGCACCTTCTGTTGGTAGATAGCCATTGCTGGACTAGCCGCACCATAGCCTGTAACCCACTCTGTAAGTTTGGTTCCTCTGGAGAATCTTAACTAATATACACATATTGGCCTGCATGCCATTTCTGAGCTCAGTTTTATGGAGGTATGTGAGGATGTTGTCCCTCAGACCATTCCCAAGCCTGATCATATAAAGAGGTGTCTTAGAGTTCCTATTACTATGATGAAACACCATGACCAAAAGCAACTTTGAAAGGAAAGGGTTTATTTCCCTCACAGTTCTACATTGTAGTCCATCACTGAAGGAATTCAGGACAGGAAGTCAAAGAGGGCAGGAACGTGGAGGCAGGAGCTAATACAGAGGTCATAGAGGAGTGTCACTTACTGGTTTTCTCATCATGGCATGCTCAGCCTGCTTTCTTGTACCACCTAGGACCACAAGCCCAGGGACAGCACCACCCACAATGGACTGGTCCATCCCCCCCCCATTAATCACTAATTAAGAAAATACCCTACAGCCAGATTTTATGGAGGCGTTTTCTCAATTAAGGTTCTCTCCTTTCTGATGACTCTAACCTGAGTCAAGTTGACATAAAACTATCTATCACAGAAAGTATATGCTCAGGTTGACCCCATTTCTGAGTCTAGTCATATTAGGGGGTGGATATGCATGTTGGCCCACATGCCATTTTTGAGCATGGTCATATTGGGGAAGGTTATAGCTCTGTTGGCCCCTATGCTATTTGTGAACTCAGTTTTGTGGAGACACAGTGTATGGGCATTTTGCCCCTTGTGCCATTTCCAAGCATGATCATATGGGGCAGGGAGGTGTAGGCATGTTGGAACACTTACCATATGGGGGACAGTTTGGGCATTTTGTCCCCCACGCCATTTCAAAATTGGTCATGTATGTGTGGTGGTGGGGGGATGTTTGCCTCCGTCCTATTTCCAAGCAAAGACATAGGGAGGTGCATAGGGAAGTCCATACCATTTCCAAACCTGATATGCAGGCGGGGATAAATGGGCATGTTGGTCCCCTTGGCATTTCTGAGCCCAGTCATTTAAATGTATGTTTGCCTCCATTAGGTTTCCAGGAGTGGTCCTATGTGGGAGTGAAAGGGCTTGTTTACCCACTTGGCATGTCCAAGCCCAGTCATATTGTGTGTGTGTGTGTGTGTGTGTGTGTGTGTGTGTGTGTGTGTGTGTGTGTGTATGGGGGGTTATGTGCATGTTGACCCCTGTCATTTACTCACCTTGCCATCAACTTCAGACTCGCTCACACTCCTTTCCCTTCTAAACTGCACATCTTCTCCTCGCCCCCATCTTTCTGCTTTCAGTCCTCACTGTGAACTGTGAATAAGTGCATGGATAAATAACCATGCATTTGGCTTCTCAAATAGCCTGAGTGTTTGTTCTCTTCAGATTTCCCGTGCCGAATAACTTAATTCGAGGGGAGGGCTGGACAGATAGCTTAGTGGTTAAGAGCACAGGGATATCTCCCAAAGGACTCAGGTTCAATTCCCAGCACCCACATGGCAGCTCACAACCATTTGTAATTTCAGTTCCAGGATTTCTGAGGACACCAGGTACACATGTACTGCATAGACATACATGCAGACAAAACATACATCCATATTTTTTTTTAAAATAACTTAGTCTGTTACTTTTTAACTCATGCTCACTCCTGTTTTTGGGACAGGGCAGAATGCAGCCAGATTCTTCGCCACAATGTAACACGAATGGTCTCTAATCCGGCCCCAGTAGGATCTCCAGTTCCCTCTGTGACCTCCTGAGCCAAGGCTTCACTGTGTCTTTCTCTCTGTGCTCTGTGCTCCTGTCTCAGAGAATGCTGTAGCTTTTCTAATTAATATGTCTAAACTCATTTTTAATTAAAATTTTGAATTAGAATACAATTACATTACTTCCCTCTTCCCTCACTTTGTCCAACCCCTTCCTCCCTCCCAAATTAATGGCTTCTTCTTGATTATTGTTAACACAGAGAGAGAGAGAGACATAAATACATAAATTAATCAGTTTAGCATTGTTTGTGTGTATATGACTTTAGGACTGACCCCTTTGTGATTACCAGTTAGGGGCCTCATCCCATAGAGAGGCTACTTCTCCCTCTCTCAGCATTCATTAGTTGACTGTTGTGTTTACTTAGGGATAGAATTCTGAGATGCTTCCCCCTTCCACATTAGCATATCATCATAGTTCATGTCTTTTTTAGGCCACTGTATTGTTAAGGTATCTCAAAAGAAAATTCTGTCAGTTATAGAAAATACAATCTCCCAGAAGACTGCCTGGTCCTCTGACTCTTAAAATCTTTCTGCTCTCTCTTCCACAATGTTCCCTGAACCTTAGGTGCCAGAGTTGCACTGTAGGACGATCCATTGGGTTTAGGCTCCACAGTATCCATTGATCTCGTCATTATGACCTGTTGTGGTTTTCTGTAATGGTCTCTATTTGTGGTAAAGCAAAAGCTTCTTTGACAAAGAATAAAAGCTACCTTTATCTATGAGTATAAGGATAAGTTTTAGAATGCAGTTAGTTCAAATCTCTGAAGAAAAACATCGAAGAAAACAAAATGAAAAAAAAAAAAACCACCATGGTCAAGGATCAGTAGAATTGATATTGTAAAAAACACCATCCTACCAAAATCTATCTAGAAAGAGCATGGGCTTTTGAAGCCTTAGAGTCCACTCTTCCTCCAAAAGGGCACACACCCGTTCTAAATTCTTTTACCAAGTGGGAACCAAGTACTCAAATTTATGAGTTAATTTAAGGATCATTCTCATTCAAACTACACAGGACCTCATAAAACTAAAAGGCTTCTGAACAGCTAAGGAGACAATCAGTTGAATGAATAAGATACCCACAAGAATCTTTGCCAGATTCTATCTATATGTATGTCTACATCTATATATCCATATCTATATCTTTCTATATGTATGTATACATCATCTATATATGACAGAAGATTGATATCCAGAATATATAAAGAGCTGAAAAAACAAGTCAAGAAAACAAGTGACCCAATTAAAAGGGAGGGGCTGTGAATCTAAACACAGAATTCTCAATAGAAGAAATAAAAATGACTAAGAAAGACATCAGAAATTGTTCATTATCCTTAGCAATTAGGGATCTGCAAAGTAAAACAAATTTGAGATTTTTATCACACTCCAGTCAGAGAGACCAAGATAAACAAATCAGCTGACAACAAATGCTGGAGAGGTGTGGAGAAAGGGAGCCCTGGTTCACCGCTGGTAGGATTTCAAACTGGTACGGTGACTCTGGAAACCAATATGGAGAATGCACAAAAAGTTAAAAAACAAATCTACCATATGACCTAGTTATTCTCCTTGGCAAATGCCTAAGCAACTTGACATTGCACTCCACAGATACTCAGCCATGTTCATTGCTGCTCTCATCATAATAATGAGGAAATGGAAAAAACCTGAATGTCCTTCAGCTTCTGAGTGGACAATGAATATGTGGTATGTACACAATTGAATGCTAGTCACCTCTAAAGAAAAATGAAATCCTGAAACTTCCAGCTAAAAGGGTTATATTAACTGATATAACCCAGACCTAGAAAGCCACATGCGCGCTCTCTCTCTCTCTCTCTCTCTCTCTCTCTCTCTCTCATCTGTGGTTCCTAGAGATTTTGAGATGCAAATATACAACATGGAGTAACTACAAAACAGGAAGGTAAAATGGGACCATAGTGTTTAGAGGAGAAGGTAATAGCAGGATACAGGTAATATGAATTGTGAAACAGAAAAACAGGGAGGGGTTTCTATCTGGGGAGCTAGAGGAGGACAATAAAGTAAGAGAGGGATGGAGGAGGGACACATAACACCCATGATGTTTGATAGTCTCAAGAAATTATATTATTGTAGATTAATTTACTTAATATAATACTATACATATATTTTATGCACACACACACACACACACACTACATGAAGTCACTTGGGCTGATAATGTTCACTGCAAGAAAAGAGCCATCAACTGGAAACCCCAGTACCAAGCATGAGAAGGCTCTGTTCAAGTTGTTTGTCAGGGTAGCCCAAGTGACTTCACAAGTAATATAGGCTATTACTATTGCCATTGGTTCTCTCTTGTCTTGTTGAAAATAAGTCCCTTTTGCTGAAGATAGCACACACTTTGGACACAGGACTCTGAAAGCCTTCTTCCTGTGGTCCAGCTTTCATAGTACCAGAAAATATTAATATAAGCTGCCAAGGGAGGAAAACCACCACGCTGTGATGGCAAGACATCCCTAAAGGTGCAGTAGTGGCACTCATGTCTTGGAGGCAACCAACAGCTGACTAATAGGACTTAAGGCCCTCTCAATAGGAGGGAAGTCATACCTGCTACCAGAAACCTGAGTATCTGCTTGGGGCTAATGAGGTCCTGGAACTTAGAAGATAACCCATTACCACCACTTTACTAGACCACCACAATTCCTATTTCCAAATTCTTACAAATTCCTTCTGCAAATCAGTCAAAAAGGTCTATAAACTATATGCCAAATAATCACAACTGTGTTTGGAATCAGTTTTCTTTATCACTTGCTTTTATTGTTTCTGTGAGGAAATACCTGATGAGAACTAATATAATAGGTGAACAATTCATTTTGGCTCACGCTCGAAAGGATACAGTCTATCAGTAGGGAAGGCATGGAGGTGGGAGTGGAAGGCAACTAACTTATTACACTGTGTCCACAGTCAGGGAGTAGCAAAAAATGAAAGACAGTGCTCAGCAAACTTCTTCCCTTTCACTTTTTATTCGGAATTGTGTTGTCCAAGTTCAGGGCGAATCTTCCTTTCTTCATTGAATTTTTCTTGGAAGCACTCTCCCAAGCATGTGGGAGTGAGCCTCGTAATTCCAAAGCCAATCAAGGCAACAGTGAAGATGAATCACATGAGGTGCCCTGTGCACGTGATTCACAGAGAGCAGGGGCTCAGCAAAAGCTCCCTGTCTTAACTGTCAGAAACCCCAGGGAAAAGAGACTCAGGAGGGTCCTTGACTGAAATTTGGACTCAGTCTGACCCACAGGGAATTCTGAAATGGAAATTATATCAAAGTTGATCTCATCTTGGAGCAAGAGGACTGATTCCTTATATACAGATGTAAATAGATCATTGGCCATTGACTGCCAAGAAAGAGGTCACAAAGTTGGGAAAAAGTTTCTGGTCCAGGATAGCTCTCTAGAGAAAGGAGAACCACTCATTGATTCCATTCAGACACATACAGCCATTGGGCATGGGCAGGCATCAATTATATCTAGTATAGATTATTAGATTACCAGATATCTAAGGAAATCTGGTAGCACAGAAGATAGAGAACAAGTAACCATAAAACAAATTAAAATAAACAGAAAAGAACTAACGTAGAAAACATCAAGACTTATTTCAAGGACTTAGTTCAACTGTAACCATAAAACAAGAACAGAACACTATTTTAAAACAAGAAATAAAAAGCAGCTTTATAATAAACGTACATTCATGCTCATAGTACCAGAAATGAAAAAGTCAATAGAAAATGTGTAGGCAAAGTCAGAGATACTGCATAGGAAGCAAATGCAAAACACATGTGGGAGGAATAGTCCAAAATAGTAGGTCTTCCAGAAGGGGTGAGAAGGTAATAATGAGTGAGATAATTCAAGAAAAATTTCTCAAAGTGGGAAATAAAAGTTACCAGGTGGTAAGGCATCAATGGATAAAACAGGCTCAACTAAGACATAGAAAATGTGAAATTTCAGACCTTGGCACAAAAAGATTCCACAGATTTTAATGGAGAAAATTAAGTCATATAGCAATTCTCGAGAATCAGAACAGCTCTAGACTTCTCCCTACCAGACAGCTGGCAACAGCTGGAAACTCGTGGCATTTCTCAGTGTATTAAGGAGTCTCATTCAGGATCTTAGGGGACCTTGACTTAGTTGTACCTCCACCCTTGATATCCACCACAGGAGAGATTTTCAGGACAAGTCAGAGCAAAGCAAAGTGGGTAAATCTATTGATTAATCAAGAAGACAAGACACATTTGAAGGGAGTCCGTATGTACACTGAGAAACACAGAAGTGCCTCTGTAGATGCTACATTTGTGACTTTGGAACTTCGAAGCTTCTGAATTTGCAACTAATTCTAAATTTGTTAGGGAAAGTAGTGTGCTTCATTTTCTTATTCACAGGTTTTGGCTTTGGAGAAGAGCATTTTCAGGTCCATTGGGTGGCCTGCAGCCTGAGAGAGAAGAGCTGGAAAGCTAGAACATCAAGTAGACTTTGACACATGTCCCTGTCTCCAAAAGTCGCACTTAGGGCCCCAATAGTTAGCATCTTTAGCCATTTCATTTGCAATGTTTCTCACAGATGGCAGTGCATTGCGCTCTGAAAGTGGTTTGGCCAGTCATACATAAAAACAAAACAAAATGATAACAAGAAGCCCTTCTGGGGTAGTGATGGCTCTGTGGTGACAATTGCTGTGGTGACAATTGATTGCTACTCTGTCATGAGGACTAGAGTCTAGATCCAGTCTAGATCCAAGGAATGTGTTCCAAGG